>JBBPBX010032189.1:0-34040 GCA_038048925.1 Garcialebias charrua | reverse complement strand
ACTGTGGGAGGAAACCGGAGAACCCGGAGAAAACCCACGCATGCACGGAGAGAACATGCAATAACAAGTCACTTTCATCATTGTCGTCGTGAATGTCTAGCGAAGACATACTGAAACAAAAAAAATATAAACGTAAAAAACAAACTAACATTGATACTGAGGAAACACATTACATATTTTATTAAAGCAACAATAATCAAGTTTGATCATGAAATAAAGAAACATGTACTTGGGAACCAGTACAATAAATTCTCTCAATAAAAGTTAATGAGACTAACTCGAAAGTATAGACAAAATCATATTTTTAACACGCACTAAAATACGTACGTTCAGTGCAAGTGTATGTTATACATGAACACAGAATTTTAATGAAGTCATCTTTTTAAAAATTCTTAAATTTATAAAGTTGTACATTTTCTGTGACGTGGTTAGAAAAATAAAATAATAAAAAAAATAAGCTTCAAAGATATTTATTGTCAATATTGTGCATCTGTATTATTCTAATTTTATGTCCACTAAAATTGCAGCACAGAAAAGCCATAACAATAAAGAAATACATTATATAAAAACTGGAGCGTGAGATTGATAGGCGGATAGGTGCAGCATCCGCAGTGAAGCGGGCGCTGTACCGGTCTGTCGTGGTGAAGAGAGAGCTGAGTCAAAAGGCAAAGCTCTCAATTTACCGATCGATCTACGTTCCCACCCTCATCTATGGTCATGAGCTTTGGGTTATGACCGAAAGAACAAGATCTCGGATACAAGCGGCTGAAATGAGTTTTCTCCGCAGGGTGGCTGGACTCTCCCTTAGAGATAGGGTGAGAAGCTCAGTCATCCGGGAGGGACTCGGAGTAGAGCCGCTGCTTCTCCACATCGAGAGGAGCCAGTTGAGGTGGCTCGGGCATCTGGTTAGGATGCCTCCTGGACGCCTCCCTGGTGAGGTGTTCCGGGCACGTCCCACCGGGAGGAGACCCAGAGGAAGACCCAGGACACGCTGGAGGGACTATGTTTCTCGGCTGGCCAGGGAACGCCTTGGGATTCCCCCAGAGGAGCTGCTCCAAGTGGCTGGGGAGAGGGAAGTCTGGGCCTCCCTACTTAGGCTGCTACCCCCGCGACCCGACCCCGGATAAGAGGAAGAAAATGGATGGATGGATGGATTATATAAAAACAACTATTAAACTTTGGTTTTTGTTTCTGCCTACCGTAATATCTGGTGGAAATACATTTCATAAACAATATTAGACATACAACCTTACCATCTACATTTTAAAATTGTGTAATAATATTATGATCACAGTTATATTAGTTGCAGTGCAAACCATAAAATAATCTTGACATAAATATGGTTTCCCCTTACTTACCTTGTTTCCAAAACCTGAATGGGAGTCTCCCCAAATTCACTTCTGAGACCTTCCCCAAAGTCATCATCTCTGCATAAAAACATATAATGTAGTTCAAACAATAATCAGATATTCTTTTCAACACATTTATCACACAATGACAAATTTATCTAACATATCAAAGCATGTAGGATGATTTAAAAAATAGCATCAAACAGCCATCTTCCATCCTGTTCTGCTGCTAGAAGTAAAATTTGAACTTTTTACGCTCTCCTTTCATCCTGCTTCACTGCATGCTCATGTCCGCAGCAGACAAACTCGTCCACCCCACCGCAAGTTTTACAGATTTTATTCCAAAAATTAATGATTTTTGAGGCCCTTTATACAGGTAAACGTCCAAAGAGGTTGACATGTATGCATCAACAACATATATTGTGTAGTACAACTAACAGACTTTTCGATTATGACCACCAAATGATCAGCAGACAATATGCTAATTGCTAGTTCTTGTGATCATGCCTATCTCACACAGACAGCGCAGTTACAGTACTTTCATCATATCTGCTTGCTGATCCACAATACAATAAGTTAGGATAACTAAATGTACGTATCGAAACAATACTGAGGTTGAATGAGTTAGCTGCTACCATTAGCATCACGTCAGCTGTAGGCCGGAAAACGGTTTTAGCCTGTTGTAGATAATAACATGGCATTTGCGCTATCACATGATTGAAGCAAAGACACTTACTTTTCAAGCAGGAAAGGTGCTAACTCTGCATCGCTTGGCAATCCTGAGCACTCGAAGCTCTCGCCACCTCCGCCATCTTGAAACAGCTACTGTTTGAGACGGGAGCGTGCCCGGCTGCTGCGCGCAGCCGCTGGGAGAGGCGGGGGGAGGGCGGGGGAAGCTCGTTCATGAAAATAACTCTGTTTTTATTGGCTGGTCAAAAACGGCCCGCTCTGGTTTTTATAAATGCTATTTTAACCACCGGGAGACGCCAGAGGAATATAGTATTTCTCAAAGATTACCTGTTTACCATCACTCTGTCCAAAAATAGTGACAGAGAGAAGAAATATGTTTATAAAAAAAGCTACATACTGCAACTTTAAAGCCTGCGCATATAACAACATTCAGACTTAGATTCAGAGATTTAAAAACATACAGTTTGCGTTATTGCTCTGGACCGACCTGAATTACCTGATGAAGTAATTTTTATGCAGCTGCTGTTGTTAGCGCAGTTTGTTTGTAACAAGCTGAGTGCTTTTCTTCGTTCACGTTCGGATGAAGTACCGTAGTTTTAATGCAGCTCAGCTGCTGTTTCTTCGTTCACGTTCGGATGAAGTAGTTTCCAGCGCGTTCACGTTAGACGTTTTGCTGCAGATCCAGTCTTGTGAAACAACGTCCACACAGCTTTGAATAATAATAATAATAATAATTAATTCAATTTATAACGCACTTTTCATTACTGAAAATCTCAAAGTGCTACACATATATTGAATGCTACACACATTCATAAACCGGTGGCGGCAGACTACCATGCAAGGTGCTTTCCAGTCCTACCGGGAGCAACTCAGGGTTAAGTGTCTTGCCCAAGGACACAACGACACATGGTGCGGGTCCCGGGAGTCGAACCGCCAACTTTCCGATCGGGAGACGACTGCCATTACCACTACACCACGGCCGCGCTCGTCAAAAAAGCCATTACCGGTACGTTCCCAAACAGAAGACAGCACACGACATGCTAACGGCTAAATGCTGCGGGTGCTTCGTGTGTTGCACAATAATAGCTCAGTGCTGAAACGCGCCCAGGAAATTTAATTCCGCGGTGCATATATTCCCTCGTTAATAACGTTCAATGAGTGAAAAAATAACCGGAACGGTACGTAGGTGGACCGAACCGAACGTGCTGTACCGAAACGGTTCGGTACATCCACTTGTACCATTACATGCCTAGTTCATAAACATGCACAGAACTTTGTTTACAAACGGTTAGCTAACACACTTTCATCTAAAAACACATACCAGTGCTGTATTTTCTGTAAAACTTTACTGTTCGTTAGTCCGCTCGTAAGTTCGGAACCTCGTATGTCGATGACGTCGTAAGTCAGAAGACAACCTATATAAAATCCTGTATAAAATACAAAAGAATATAAACAATGTAGAACCAATCTGCGCATCTAACAGAAACTAAAACTTACCGCTTGTGGTGCCGCCGCTTTGGTGCAGGGGATAAAGCGGGCGGCACATATGCTTGAGGCTGAGTCTCTCTACAGGCGTCGCGGGTTCACGTCCCAGACCCGACGAGCTTCTTTCTGTGGTGTCTCCCCCCTCTCTACCGTTTCGCCCTCTCCCTCTCCAATAAAGGCCACTAGCGCCCAAAAATGTAAAAAAAAAAAAAAAACTTACCGCTTGTGTATGTTGACCTGCGTTAAGAATGAGTCATTGACAGACGTGGTGGAGAGAATCCGGTGATTTTTCAAAATTATTATTATTATTTTTTTATTCCTGTGCGGCTCGGTACAAATTGACCCACAGCCCGGTACCATTCCGCAACCCGGTCGTTGGGGACCACCAACCTCAGGAATTAACTTCTGGCTCCAAAATTCATGGTTGAAACCTGTGCCTTCGTTTAAAAAGTTGTTTTTCTCTGCAAAAAGAAGCTGAGAACTTGTTTACTATTTTTTTATTAAAAGCTTTGTGTGAAAAATGCAATGCTAAAGAGCTCCAATCACACCGAACGTCCGCCATTTTGAGAACCGAAAAAAGGAACAAGAGACAGCCCATGTCACGTCAAGGGGCCTCTCGCTCATTTTTTAAAAGAGACGCACTGCTTAACTGTCCATCCTTTGGTTCAAACAGTCTTATACTGCCATCAGATGGTCAAAAAGGTACTACACCCTAAACAAATCAACGTCTTCTAAAATTTGACAATCGATTATTGTTAAATTTCAAACAATATTATTGTTTATCGCAGTCATTTCTGAGACAATTAATTGCCAAGCAAAATTAGTTATCGTGACAGACCTACTCTGTGTCACCGACTGTAAACTAGAACCCTAATCTACCGTTAAACTAGAACCCTAATCTACCGTAATTGCCAATCTATAGAGCGTACACTATATTTAATTTAAAATACAAATAAAAATGGGTACATGTAAAAGCTGCGGGTGTTAGCATTGTACATGAGTGGCAGCACATAGCTGCTGAGAGATGTGCAGCTCTTGTTGTATATCAAGAATCAAAAATTGTCAAAACAGATGGCTACTTGTCCTGAGCCTGGTTCTGCTAGAAGTTTCTTTCTTTTTTTAAGGGAGTTTTTCCTTTCCACTGTTGCCTTTGTGCTTGCTCAGGATGGGAGACTGCAACGAAGTGAAGGTTCAATGAGTCTTCTGCTTCCTTACATAGAGAACTTTACTAAATGTATTTTCTATGTATGTGAATGTTCCTGTAAAGTGCCCCGTGACAACTTTGTTGTGATTTGGTGCTATATACCGGTAGATAACCTGAATTGAAAATTGAATTGTGTGTCTATCCGAGGATCGGTTTCCCTTGAGCCGATGATCGAGAGTTTAACTGTGTGTTCCTCTCTGTTTCAGAGCGGTGTTGTCTGACAGAAACATGGCGCTGATGAGGTGGGATGTTCTGGCGCTCCTGGCTGTTGTCCTGGCAGTTTCTTGTGGCGCCGCGTCTACAGACATCCTGTACCGGGTTCCTGAGGAGCAGCCACCCAACACGCTGATTGGCAGCCTGGCAGCGGATCAGGGCCTGCCAGATACGGGGCATCTCTACAAGCTGGAGATTGGCGCTCCCTACCTCAGAGTGGACGGGAAAACCGGAGACATCTATACCACTGAGGTCCCCATTGACCGCGAGACGCTCAGAGGCTGCCGCAATCTGTTCGAGGACGATAAATGCTTCCTGGAGTTTGAGGTGACGATCACCAACATGGTGAAGGGAATCGGATCGGGGACGCGGCTTATTGAAGGTCGTATCGAGGTTCTGGACATTAACGACAACACGCCACAGTTCTCCTCACCGATCCTCACCCTGGCCATCCCTGAGAACACGAACATAGGCGCCCTCTTCTCTATCTCCATGGCGACCGACAGGGACTCCGGCTCCAACGGCGTGGCTGAGTACTCTCTGAGCGCCGGACCAGATGCCGACCAGCTCTTCACCCTGCAGGTGGCTTTGGACACGGACGAGAAGCAGCCACAGCTGGTTGTCTTGGGAAACTTGGACCGGGAGAAGAAGGACTCGTACGACCTGAACATTCGAGTCGTGGACGGTGGGAAGCCGCCGAGGGCAAGCAGCGCTCTGCTGCGGGTCACCGTGACGGATCAGAACGACAACTTTCCGAAGTTCGAGAGGACTCACTACGAGGCCGACCTGCCGGAGAACAGTCCGCTTGGACACTCGGTGCTGCAGGTCAGTGACAGGACATGCTGGTCCTTCTCTCAGTTCTACACATCCTCTTACTAATCTTTTTTTTTTGTCATTGGACCTAAACGGATCGTTAAGAACTCTGACAAAGTTACACAATCCAAAATCTAACGTGTTTTGCTGTAGGTCCAACAGAACTAACATCTGGAGGGTTCTACTCATACACCCCACCAATCTTTGGTCTCATGTCCCTCAGCCAGTGTCTCCCAGACCTCAGACTGGTTGTCTCCATCACCAAGGTTCTGACTAATATTGGACCTCTCTTCATCTTGGACTTCATTTAGATCAGTTGGTTTCCTGGTTTCGGTCCAGGTTTTAATCTAGAGTCCACAAACATTTACAGTAGTCCCTCGATTATCGCTGGGGTTACGTTCCACACACCACCATGATGGGTGAAAAACTGGAGTAGGAACTTTATATTTATTTTAATATTCATATATTTTAAGGCTTTAGAAACCCTTCCCACACTCTTGCAATGCTACGTCATTTTAACAACATACATACTGTATATGTACAGTACTGTACTGCAAAATTTAATCACCAGCTCTGCAGACCAGAAGCTTGGTTCCGGTCTGGTTCGGTTCTGCAGGCCTACCCTGCAGTGACGAAGTTCACCGCCCCATCATGTAGATAGTTACTTCTGACTTTGTGTTGCAAAACTTTCCCTCTATTTCGGCAGAAAGCAGCGACCGGAAGCACTGTTTGCTTCTGGGTACTGTAGTTCTTTTGACCTGCGTTACAGTGTAAGCTTATTGAAAGAAAACTACAAAATGGCGGCATGTGTCCTAAGTTTTTTTCTCTTTAATTTTTTATCCTCATACCATCCCAATCACGTGAGTAATATTGAAGTTGATAATCATGTGTCTTGTACAATCTTACGTTGAAAAACTGCGAAACTTGAACCGCAAAGTATCGAGGGACTTCTGTAATCTGGTTTTAGAGCTTTGGGACAGCTGATCCAGAAGCTCGACCTATTCAACCAGAAGCAGTTCTGGGGTGTGTTTGGATTGTGGTGCTGTTGGACCCAAAAGTTTCCAAGTTCCAGCCATCCAGCTGTTGATTTGAGGGGAAGTTGGAATAATTTGCTGGTAGTTCTCTCTTTGTACAACAGCATGATGCTACTACCACCGTGCCTGACAGTTGGTTCAGTGTTCTCAGGTCTGAAAGCCTCACGCTGACTCCTACAAATGTCCTTCTTGTCTTTGTGTCCAAACAGCTCAGTTTCAATTTGATTTTTATAGGTCTCTCTTGAAAATGAGTTCTCGTGGCTCAATGAGACTAACCTGTATAAATAAAGGGTAAAGAAAAAAGAAAAAATATATACAGTACAGGAGTCCCTTGTTTATTGTGGGGGACCCATACCCTGAAATCCTGTGACAAGTGAAAAACCACAATCTATGAATAACAGTACAAATAGTAAATAGTAGTTTGTTTTAGTGTGTGTGTGTGTGTGTATGTGTGTGTGTATATATATATATATATCACTTTGAGATTTTCATTAATGAAAAGTGCGTTATAAATTAAATTCATTATTATTATTATATATATAGACAGACAGGCAGATATAAGGCATTTTAAACCCTTTCCACACTCTTGCAATATTCTATAAACACTCTAAAAGAGCAAAGAATGTCATGACTTCAGCTCCCTGCCTCTACTGCTCCCAGCCAACTGCAAGCGCTCTTGGCCACGCCCACTTCTCCGTCCTGCATGGAGAACAGCTGTTCAGCTGCAGCAGGAAGTTTATCCTGCAGTAAGGGCTGCACAAATGTGCAGCGGCTGCTAAATAATTAAAAATAATTTATTTTGAATAAAAATTCCATGCCGATTGCACGGCTCATCCATCAAACAGCCAGTTGTGTGTCATGTCCAACCTTATTTTGAAAAACCGCAATAGAGCGAGTCCACGAAAAATGAACCGCAAAATAGAGAGGGACTCCTGTATATGTATTTCCATCCTGAAAGATGAACAATTCAAAGAATTCCTCAGAACCTGAAATTAATCTGACCTTCTAGTGCACTATGAGTGGAACTCTTGACAAGAGCTGGATTTACATAAAGAACCATGGATGAGCCAGACTGCAGCACCTTTCCACGACACGTTCCTATTAAATCTCGTCTTCTTGTCAGTTGATGTAAATATGGCAGCTCCGGTCATAGCTGGTTTTTATTCCAGGTCAGTGGTTCAGATAAGTCCATTAAACAGGTCTTGTCTTGTGAGGCGTCACTGTCGAAACCCCCACCCCGATTCTCTTTATGTTTTTTGCACTTTATTTTTTATTTTGTTACTGGCTGGAAAGCAGTAAGTTAAAAAAAAATTATATCTAATTTTTTTTATTTATTTATTAACTGTCATGTGAAGTTCAGACAGTAGTAAGGAAGTTCACTTAACATGTTTACTATTATGTTTATGAAACAAGAAAAAATAGAAATGGTGGAAAGAAAAGGCATAGATTTGTTTGCTATATTGTCATCTCTGCTTTAAATAAATCTGACATTGTTTATTATAAAACAGATTGATTTATTGCTTCTGTTTGTTGAAAAATACTTGAGAAGATATTTAAAAAATAATCGCGTTTTAAATCGCAATTGCAATTTATAGAAAAATATTTGCAATTAGATTATTTTCCAAAATCGTTCAGCCCTAGTCAGATGCATGTTTTATTCTGGACCTTGAGTCTTTTTAATCTGCAGAGCAACGCGGCGTCTGGCTGCATGTTCTCCGTGCGGAAAGCTGTTGTGGCAGAGGTGAAGCGGGCCGTGTCGGCACATATTAACCACTCATTCAGCCTCACCTTGCTGCTCTCGGCCGCGGCGCCGCTGCGTGACTTTGGCCTCAACTGGCAGACCGGAAAGAAAGGCTCGGTTCCTCCTCGGGTCGCTGCAGCAGAGAGGACCTAATCTGAGTCGGTCGTGAAATTATCCTCAGGTTTATTCTCTGGATGTGGCCCGTTTTACAGTCCACCCCGACCTGCTCAGGTCGTCTCCGTTTTCACCTCCTCTTCCAAAGGATCGAACTCCTCAATGTTCTGGATCTGGTACCAGGTCTAGATCAGCTCATGTGTTGGTCGTAAAGTGAGAATACTTTTCAGATTAACCTTTGAAATAGAAAGAAATTAGACTTCAGATTAACTCAAATGAAATATTATGTTTTATTTATATTTTACCATGTATTTAACCATTTAAATCCCATTTGGATCACGGTCTCTTTTGTAAGAGAGGCAGGCTAACACGCATGTTTTTGGACTTCTTTAGTCCAGATTATCAGTAAAAACTGTTTGCTGTGAAGTTCAGAGGTCAGTCAGCATCTAAAGTTCTCGTTTTAAGCCGTTTCTGACCCACAAGTTCAAATATCACTGTTTATTCTCTAATTTCCATCATTAGTCTGGGTTCACATTTCCTCACGCAGATTAAGACGAAAACAGAATGAAACACGTCACGGGAGTTTTTGTTTGGATCAGGATCAGTGAACTCTGACTTCTGGTACCAGAACTTTGTTGGACTTTGATGATCCACTAAAAGCTGCAGAAACGTCCTGATCAAGTGAAGTCAGTCCTATAACGCGTCCAACAACTAAATCATCCATCCATCATCTTCTTTACCTGGGTCACGGGGGGGTCACTGGTGCCCATATCCAGCAGTCACTGTAGCCGTTTTCGCATTGCACGGCCCTCAATGGCCCGGGCCGCCCCGCCCCGCCTTCTAACCTGGGTTCAGCGTGTTCGCATTTTCCTTTTTTTTCCCGGGTCCGCCCTCGTTTTGGAACCATCTCCACCGTGGTTCTGATCGGGCCGGACTCCCCAGCCCAGTTTGACGTCATTTACTACTCACATTTGATTCGTTGTTTGCAGCAGGGGCTGGACTCGTTCTAACAACAACCGAGTTTAATTTTTGTTAATAAATTATTACAAATCAGCTTATGTTAGAACGTAAATAACACGAAGCGCGCACCCATTTCCGCCTTTCAGCGCGACCTGGATGTCATTAAAATATAACTAATATTGTCTAACTCTTGCGCGCAGCCAGGGTTTTAAAATATAACCAATAATCTCTAACTTCTGCGTGCAGCTAGAATGTTAAGAGGGGTGATTACTATATAGGTAAAGTGGACTCCTAAAAATCCAGTCCGCCGCTGTGGCTCAGAGAGATTGCGCACTGCTATTAGACTCTACATTTTATCTTGACCCGGGGAAGCGGGTTCGCTTCCCACCTGGTACAAAGTTATTTTACTTTTTTTTTATTGGAGTAAATAAAAAGGAGTTTGTTTGGTTAACAAACTCCTTTTTATTTACTCATACTGAGGTTAACAAACTCCTTTTTATTTACTCCAATTAAAAAAAAAGTAAAATAACTTTGTACCAGGTGGGAAGCGAACCCGCTTCCCCGGGTCGAGATAAAATGTAGAGTGTAATAGCAGTGCGCAATCTCTCTGAGCCACAGCGGTGGACTGGATGTTTAGGAGTCCACTTTACCTATATAGGAATCACCCCTCTTAACATTCTAGCTGCACGTATAAGTTAGAGATTATTAGTTATATTTTAAAACCCTGGCTGCGCGCAAGAGTTAGACAATATTAGTTATATTTTAATGACATCCAGGTCGCGCTGAAAGGCGGAAATGGGTGCGCGCTTCGTGTTATTTACGTTCTAACATAAGCTGATTTGTAATCAGTTATTAACAAATATTAAACTCAGAAACACTAATATATATACTCAGCTAACAAATATTTTTTAGCGGCGGCTCCTCTCTTAAAACACTCTAATGGTGTGTTCACACAGAGCAGCGTTTTGACCTCCAAGCTTCCAGCTTCCATGTAAAGTCAATGGTGGACGCACCTAGGCACCTCCTGGCGTCTGGCGTCAGGTCGCGTGCGTGTTGCGCGTTCTGAGGAGCGTTTTTCCGTGTACGTGAACCGGCGTCGGCTTCCAAGTTCCGCTTCAGCTGAGCTGAAGTTTTCGCGGTTCAAACGTTCAAACGCCGCTCAAATCTACCTGATTGGTTGGTGTGTCAACCAATCAGGGAGAGTCGGGGTGGAGCTATGTGACGCGGAACGAGGGGACGGTTGTGCGCATGCGCAACTGTGTGACGCATTGTTTGTTGGACAGATAGAAAGCGCGAAGTTGTGTACAATGGAGGAGAAACTCATCGTTGCTGTGTGTACCCATCCAGTCCTTTACGACCAGTCAAATGTCCTCTACAGAGACAGAAATAAAAAGCTCGTTGCCTGGCGGAGTGTCAGTGATGAAGTCGGTTTACCGGGTAAGTTTTTAATGGTGAACGTTTCACGTTTAGCCAGTTTAAGCTCTGCTAGCCGTTTTGATTTGATGTTTGTTCATTCATTATAAAAGAACAATACAAGACACTTTCATCAGATACAAGAATACAAGTCGGATAAAATAAATGGAGCACAAAGAAGATGAAATCCTATTATATCTGCCCCTTATTTCACAGTTTGTTCAAACAATCATAACCTTCAAACTACATCACAAATTGGATAAAAATAAGAATGATTTCAGCTATCACAAAGTATAGCCAACACATTTAACGTTTTTCAATGCCTTTGTTTAGTGGAAACATGCAAGAAGAGGTGGAAGAGTCTCCGGGACTAATAAATAAATTGTTTATTTGTTATTTGATTCACAGAAACTATTGACGCAGGTGTGTTGGAGCTGTCTCAAACCGTATCTCCAGTGACAACTCCTGCTCCAGTGAGAACTACTTCTCCTGTCACATCATCCACCACGTCTGTGATGCCAGCACCTTCGTCTGCCCCAGGTGTGACTCTCATCGTGCTTTTTGTGTAGATTTAGTGTCAAAAAACCACAGACACAAATACACACACAACTGATCCAGTGGTGGCAAAATCTCCCCCACTTCAAAACACACCCACACACACAGAACATATGTAAACTCATAAGAACAATTAATTGAAAGCTCATCTAACATTCAACACATGTACTGTGTTCTTTACAGGATCAGCGCAGAAGAGACCCCGTAGGGAGCAGGGACCCATGCAGCGGAAGGATTTTGAACGTGAGGTCCTTCAATTCTTGAATACAAGAAAAGATATGGCTGCCACACTGCCCCCACCACCACCTCCCGCCTGCGAAGTAGAGCGTTTTGTGATGTCGTTGGTAGCTCCCCTGAAACGTATGCCTGCATTACAGCGTGAGAGACTTCAATATAAAATCTACACCATGGTTTATGAGGAGTCCACTGGCGACAGAGTGGGTCCAGTGACATCCCAGGAAGGCTAATATAATATATATATACATATACACTTTGTATATACATATATATATACACTTTGTATATATAGATATACACACACATATATATACACACATATATATATACACACATATACACTTTGTATATATATATATGGATATATATGGATATATAATTTGTTTTTTTTTTAGATAGCAATGTGTTTTCTACTTTTAAATAAATGTGTTTTCTACTTTTAAATAAATGTGTTTTCTACTTTTAAATAAATGTGTTTTGTACATAGAATTGGTGTGCAAGTCTTTACATGCGTAGGAGAAACTTGCTGGCTGGTGTAAATCTACATAAGAAACTTTACATTTCATGTAGATAGCTTTAATATTGCAGGTTTGTTACTAGCACTTTCTGGCATTTGTATGATTTCATATGAATACAGTGGAACAGGGCAGAAATATACTATTTCTGTAAAATTTTGGTTTTAGTCTGCTATTCATTTTTTGGTCCTTTATGTTAATATTAAATGTTGGCACAAAAGTTTCCCCAAATAACAAATACAGTACTAGTTCAGTACGACTTCAGATAATCATTTTCTTACTTACTTAATAAAAAGTAATTATTAGAGATTATATAATGAAATGTAAGTTATATAAGGTATCACCATAAACCGGAAACAGTTGCGTTTCTGGTCGTTTATGTATGAATACTTAAGTAAAACTAACCGAAAGACAGAACAGAAATTTATCACACAATTTTCATCTGTAAGTTTTAATGCAATTATACACATTCAACTAATGAAAATGTGGATACGACAGTGTTCACAATGAACGGCGTGTACTTGGTCATATAAAGAACTAAATTAAACAAAAGTAATAAGTATAACAAGAAACTGTTCAGAATGACTTGGCTCTGCAGGTGATTTGGTGGAACGTAACCGAGCCGTTGCAAGTCAGTGGGGGTGATGGATGACTACTCTGTTTGCTGCCATGCCACTGCTCCTTCTTCTGAGAAGTATCTCATGAATGCATCTCTTGCCGCACAGTTTGCTCCCACTCTCTGGACACCAGGAAGGGGTTCTTCCGTTCCACGGTGTGCTGGTATGTCGTCACCCCGGATGAAATTGTGGAGAACACAAGTGGCTTTCACACACTTCTCCACGCAGAGCCTGACCAAAGATGGAGTGGGCCAAGACCCCGCCGTCACTGGTTCTTCCATACCCCCCCAACATCAATGATACGGAACCTGTATTCCAACACGAAAGCTGTTTGCTATGGTCCTGTAGGAGCCCCCAGTAGCAAAAAACCTGCATAGAGAAAGAGTAATTACAATTATTACAGACATGACATTAAACGTACAACATCTGTAATGCACATAATAGAACCTACACACACACACACACACACACCTCTATATGTATACACACTAGGATGTGTGGCCAACATCACTCAGATAGACACAATACTGTATGTATGTACTTATGTACACACTCTTCTGTATAAAGAATAATATGTATTTCTATACCGGTGTATATATATATATATGTGACACAGACAGACACACAGACAGACATTGGCACTTTTTATCTGTTGTCCCAAAATAGAAAAGAAGAATATGTATTTATATATATATAATATATATATATATTATATGACAGAAAGAGAGACAGATATTCGCGCTATATTTATCTGTTGTTGCAAACAACCAACCGGAGACAGATGGCCAAGCGTTCTTCAGCTGGGATTGCGCGCCTGTAGTTGTCCTGGTAGGTGATGCGGGCACCAACACAAGACAGCAGGTCGTCAAACTGGGCACGGTTGAGACGGAAGTACCGCAAAGCGCTCCTCGTCCATGCGCAGCTCCTGGATTAAATGGTGAAACTCCCCGAATTCAGAACGCCTCTGAATAGTTTCGTGAACCCAGACACGGCGCCTTGCACGTCTTCGGCGTGCCACTAGCAAACATACTAAAGCTGCCTCCACATCATCCGCCATTTTGAGAACAGACGACGACAACAACAACACATCAGACCGGAAAGAGAATCACGACGCTCCTCCCACACCCCGCCCCCATGACGCCGCTGCCACGAAGCCGCCGCAACACTACAGTTTGGACACCAGGGGGCAGTGCGTCCACTTCCGTGCGTGAGGAGCGTTTTGGAGGCTGAAAACGCTTCTCTGTGTGAACACACCATAAGCGCGCACACAAGAACACTCCACCCACGTCAAGTGAACACCCCACCCACTTCAAGTGAACACCCCACCCACTTCAAGTGAACACCCCACCCACTTCAAGAGAACACCCCACCCACTTCAAGGTTTGCTCTCCACATAATGCGTAATGAACGGGGGCAGGCCAGGGCTGGCTCTGGGCCAACCAGGGACGAGCCGGACTGGGGAGGGCCGTGCAATGTGAAAACGGCTTGTGAGAGAGGCGGGACAAAAATCATTTTTATCTTTTATTTTTTTTATAATAGGCACAAACTTTATTTACTTTTAAACATTTTATGTAAATTTAAAAAAAAAGTTTTATCTTGAATGTCTTTTAGGATGTCTGAAGCCATTTGGCTACATTTCCATAGGTATTGAGTTTTATCTAAAGGTGGCACCTGATTGGTCCATTTAAACCAGTGACATCATCAGGTTAAACAAGCCCCACCTCCTCCAAACCAACAGGAAATTAAAAACATACAGATGCAGAACCAAAATGTTGTTAATTGTTTGTCAGAGCCTAAATCTGCTCTTGAGTTTTAGGCTGCAGAAGTTAAAAAGTTGATTGATCAAAGGTATTTAGAGTCCAAAATACCATAAAAGACCAAATAAATAAATAAATAAAATATTCATATTTATTCAAGAACATGCTTATTCATTTAAAAATGTGATCCAAAAGGATTTATGAGTTCTCACTGATCATTATAATATAATTTAATCTGTAATAAACATAATCTGAGGTCAACTTTTTAACAGATTTACTCTGAACTTTTTTATTTTAGAGCAGCAAAGAAACTGGCTGAACGTCTAAAACTAAACCCTCGTTTTGATTAATTGTTAACTTTATGCAACCTTCAGACTCTGGTTTGCTTGTCCAGACGCTAAATATTAACCAGGGATACGACGGGTTCTGACCGGTTGTTTGGACCGGGTGTCCTGACTCTGTTCCTGTTGTGTGTTTTAGACCCAGGAATGCTGACAGACACATGAGTCAGCAAGTAAACCAAAACTTTATTAGAACCAAAACAAAGCGGCAGTAAAACTCCCATGAATGGGATATGGGCCAAACCGAGACAGAACCAGAAACCAGACTGGCATGAGACTTGCTTAACGCTCCAGTGGTTTCTGAACCGTCAAAGTGGTATCAATGGACCGTCAAACGAGGAGATACCTGATAACAGCTGTGCCAAATGAGCCGAGGCGCAGGTGGAGAGGGCGGGCACACCCGAGGAGCAGAGGAACACTGAACTGATCACACCAGAACCCAACACAAGAATCTCAGAAAACCAAATAAAACTATTTGTTGGTTAAATAAAAACATAACTGATCAAATTAAAGTAGAATGACAATCCAGGGTCCAAAACAAACTTTTCTGCCTCAAACTTTATCAGATTATTTTGTGTTTAAAACAATTTATTTCCTTCAGCTTGAAGGTTAAAATGTGAAAAACTTAAGATGTACTTTAGCTCATAGTTAGCTAACATTGTGTAAACCTAAAATATTTCCGTTGTATCCATAAAGATTGTTAGTCTCTTTTAAAAATTCTGATTTTGAGCTACAAGGTTTTTATTTTTGATCCAATGCCTGAGTTCAGCTTAAAGCTAACTTAGCTTACCATATTTTTTGTTGTGTAAGTCGCACATTTTTGTATAAATTAGCATGCCCTGCGACTTATACAGCAAAACGACTATTTTTTCTTCTTCATACAGTATTTATAACCCAATTTTTGGCTGAGATATGACTATTTCACTCATTCTGTCTTGGAAAATATTGAACACTGCCAGTTTCAGCCGCTACAGAGCGGTTGAGTAATCTGGCAAGCCTAGTGTCTCATTAATAGGTCAAAGTGTTTATTACTGAGACACTTGACTTCCCACACAGCACTTCCTGTGTGTCGCTCCGTAACTCCTGGAGCTGACGTCAAATCAGCTGCATTTTGCCACGCCGCACCCATTAAAGTGCATTTATTAAGGAAAAGTTGAGACACACTTTTACTATAATGTTGAGCAAACAAATGATTGTTTTTAGGTGGTTATCTTCTTAAATTTCAAAGAAATGCACAGCGAGTCCTCCTGCTGCGCGCTCCCGCAGCCGCAAATCGGCTTTTGAAAATGCAGCTGATTTACCGTCAAAGTGCATTTATTAAGGAAAAGTTAAACAGAGACACACCTTTACTATAATTTTGAGCAAACAAATAATTGTTTTTAAGTGTTAATCTTGTTAAATTCTTGTTAAAGTCCTCCCGTGTACGCTCCCATGGCTGCCTTTTGGCAGCCAATCAATTTTTGACACAACACCAGCCCACATTTCCTGGTATTCACCCATATATTTGGACTGATGCTACTTAAACGGAAGCAAGTACGGTACTGCTTAGCTGCTTAATGTTGTTTAAAAGTTTATCTAATATATCCAGTTAATTTTTACTTGGATGGTGTTTTTTTAATTGGGGGGGGAGGGATCTTTTTTTTTTATTAATTCAAGAAAAGGGAAAAAAAAAATCAAGCCAGTTTCAAGCTGAACATCAAACTTTGAACATTTTAAAAGTAGAACAGAGGTGACTTTATTTTCCTTTAGCCCCGAGCTTTACTACCTGTCCGCTGAGATAAGCTGCTGGTTTTTAATTATCCTGTGTCTTTTTTACACTTTGACTCAAAACAAATCAGAATATTTCCCTGAGAGTCGGGCTGTAGAGACGCTCTCCTCGCTGCTCAGATTATAGATTTCTGTGTCCTTGGCTCCAGCAGGAGTTTTATTGTTGCTCTTACAAGCTTCAATAACGCCACAACACTGGCAGATTTACTTTTTTTCCTCTTTTTAAGGACTTTTTAAGACATTATTTTGCTGAGTGCATGCTTGGCACAGATTCACGTGCTTTAGAGGAATAATTGGCTTGAAGATTTAAAAACCTTAATTACATTACTGAAGGTCCCAGGTGGAGGCTGAAGAAACGCTGAAGCAGCAGCACCTGATGTATTTATAGACACTGTCCACTTGGACTTTTATTTGACGACAACTTCCATTTTTAATGACAACCGAGACGCTCAATGGATCAGATTAAAAAGCATTGGTTCTGCAGACAGAGGTGCCATCCTAACAAGCTCAGCCCGGGAGATATTTTGCTGACTGCTGTCTTAGTCTAATTGACTAATCACCTCCATTTACTTTGGGTTTGGGCATGTGAAACCGGTCTGTGGCTGATATTAGTCTGTCCTCTCAGGTCCAGTAATCGTCCCAGAGGATTTTCTTATAATGAGACGAACATTAAGCATCAGTCATCAGAGTCATTGCATGCTGTTAGATGTCATGTGTGTGGGGGCACACACACACAGCAGCAGAAACCTTTACCCCCATTAGAAAATACACACAGCCTTGTGAAACTGCATTAATGTGAGTCAAAGAAGCAAATTAATCTTTAAAATGGAACCCAGAGAATGTGGGACGTTGAGTGAAACTTGACTGAAATATTAGTCAAACTTCTATAAATCCATACAGTAGTGCATCATTTACAGTACAATGATTTACTGTATTTTCTGCCATACCCGTTGCACCGCCCTATAAGTCGCATCAGTCCATATTTGTCTAATGAAGTGGAAAAATCCATAAATATGTCACTTATACGTATACGTCACATCTATTATGCTTTCCCTCTGACGCACCGCGTTCGTTATGCATCATGGCTAGCAACCTGTAAATGTTGGCCAAACCCGGAAATGTGGGCCGGTGTTGGGCCAAAAATCGATGGGTTGCCAAATGGCGGCTGCGGGAGCGTGCACAGGAGGACTTTAACAAGAATTTAACAAGACTAACACTTAAAAACAATTATTTGTTTGCTCAAAATTATAGTAAAGGTGTCAGTTTAACGTTTGCTTAATAAATACACTTTGATGGTCAAATCAGCGGTATTTCAAAAACTGATTCGTGGAAGTTGTGGGCACGTGCCGAGCGACGAGCCTCCACATTTCTTCGAAATTTAACAAGCTAAACACCTAAAAACAATTATTTATTAGCTTGAAATTATAATAAGGTGTGTCTCAGTCTAACATTAACGGTCAAATCATCTGTATTTCCTCCCTCTGTGCAGAGGGAGGCAAACAAAATAAGGGGGAACGCTGCTCGTTTCTTCGAAATCTAACAAGAAAAGCACCTAAAACAATTATTTGTTTGCTCTAAATTATACCAAATGTGTGTCTCAGTTGAACTTTTACTTAATAAATGCACTTTAATTGTCAAATTAGCTGCATTTTGCCGGGGTAGTGCAGCTGGTTTGACTTGCTCCAAGCAGCGAGCAGAATGAAGGTGGGGGAAGCCGATTGTGTCATTAATAGCTGGTGAAGATTCTCAGTCATCCAGGACATGGTAAATTCAATAAAGTTCGACAAAAACAAAAAGTATAAAGTAAAGTATAATAAATAAAGTCCAGTTTTTGTATTGAACATTTTTGGATTTGTCATTATAGCCACGTTTACCTATTACAATATAAACGGCATGCTACTACTACCACCCTTAACATCTAGTGGCTGAAAATGGTACTGTTTATCTTTTTCTTTTTTTTCAGTCAGCATGAGTGAACAAGGTCATATCTCGGCCAAAATTTGGTTTATAAATATGGGGGGAAATCCATAAATAAATCGCTTCGGCCTACAAGTTGCAGGTCATACAAATTATGCAAAACCGCGACTTATAGACTGAAAAATACGGTAATGTTTTCTGGTATAAAATTAACAACTTTGTTTTTCCCCTTACTATACATAGTTCCCAGACACGCCCCCAACCGGTTTCCGCACCACATCTGAAGGCAGAGAAGGCAAAGATGGCGAACAGCCAGAGCAAATTATACGGACAAAAACACGAGCTACCACAGCTTCACCAAGGAACAAGAGCAAACTGGCAGTGGTCGAGTTAAATGAGTTTGAGAAAGAAATCATGGCAGACGAATCAGACAACTTGTCACAAAGTAGTTACTCCGATATCATTAATTATTTAATTACTACAAAGAGCGCACACCGGCTTCACAGCACAGAGCTTCACAGCTTTAAATCCAAAAAAGATGTGTAAACTGTCTCAATCATATCTAACCAGCTAAAAAAAGGTTTAACTAAAATAACACACAGCCAGCACAAACAGTCCAGGCTGAACACAGACCAGAACCAGCACTTTGAGTGTTACCGTGTTGGAAGTTAGCATGTTGTTAGCATCTGGAGCGGATGGTCCCTCGAGAGGTCGGACGGCGTGGATCCGTCGCGGCCGCGGGGGCACGTCCCATGGGACCGACGCGTCGCCCGCACGACTTGGCTCCCGTCCTCCTTCTCCCACTGGGACGGTCTCCCCGCCGGTCCCGGTGGACCGTGAGGAGGCCGCGTTAGCGAGATGCTAAGCTAGCCACAGCATGCTGTCGCTAAATAAAAAATAAATAAAAAAACAGCTCTAACACACAGACAGTTGTACTCTAACATTGTTCTGACATAGTTTCACAAAATGATTTATGTAGAATATTTTGTTTACCGGCCAAAAGGACGACGTCTTCCAGAGCAGATCCGAGCCAGACTCAGAGAGAGGGGCAGCTGTGAGCTTCTCCGATGAGATAAATCCTTCACGTTTACTTTTTTTTTGATGAAGTGAAACCTGCGCGTTGCCCAAACGTCTACCCGACTGGAACACCCACTGACACAACACGAAGTAACCATTGCAATTAATTAGAAATTAACAAAAAAAACAACGTGAAAAATGGACATCCATTAGAACGCGCTCCAACTGCGGTTTAGCCTACCTGTGGGAGGGTCAAAAAGGACAACCCACAGATGTGACGTCACATGGGAACTATATATAGCCTTTATCATTTCTACTGCAATAAAACAAATTACTTCTATTTGGTGTTTAAAAAGTTTGATTTCCAGATTGCTATTAAAGCAAACAGTTCTATCGGTTACAAATTCTAATTTTCTTTAGATTTTCATAAATCTAGCTAGCCTTTCCAGACATCATTAATCTGTTAAAATACTTTTCTGTTTCTGTTCTTTCAGGTCAGAGCCAACGATGCAGACACCGGCATCAACGGAGAGATAGACTACAGCCTACACCAGGCATCCGAGGCAGTCCAGAGGCAGCTGCGCATCGATCGCTCTACAGGAATCATTTACGTCAAAGGCCTGGTGGACAGAGAGGAAGAGACTTTCCTTAAGTTCTTTGTGGTTGCCAGAGATCGTGGACCCAACTCAAAGAGTTCCAAGGTTTTGGTGACTATCAATGTCAAGGACCAGAACGACAATTCGCCAGCTATCGAGATCCGTGGTTTTGGCTTGGTAATCCACCAAGAAGGTGTGGCCAACATCTCTGAGGACATGCCGATCGGTACGCCGGTGGCGCTGGTCCAAGTCTCGGACCGGGATGAGGGGGAAAATGCTGTGGTGACATGTGTGGTTGCTGGAGATGTACCGTTTCAGCTACGACCTGCGAGCGAGTCAGCCAGCGATCAAAAGAGAAAGTACTTCCTGCAGACGACGACCCTGCTAGATTATGAACGTATTAAGGATTACAGGATTGAAATTGTGGCTGTGGATTCTGGAAACCCAGCTCTATCTAGCACCAACTCCCTCAAAGTCCAGGTCACAGATATAAATGACAACACGCCAAGTTTTTCCCCACCCCTGCTTGAAGTGGACTTTGCAGAGGGCAACCAGCCAGGTGACAAAGTCCTTGATGTGGTGGCCTCAGACGCAGATAGCGGCAGTAATGCAGAGCTGATTTATAGCATCATCGAGCCCTCTGCTGCCAGACTCTTTGAGGTTGATGCTAACACTGGGGAGGTTCGGGTAAAGAACATGCTGGATCGAGAGGACAAAGAACATTACAAGTTTCACGTTGCAGCAGCAGACAAAGGAATACCAAGTAAAACCGGAACTGCTACAGTGGTGGTGAATGTTCTCGATCGCAACGACAACGACCCCAAATTCACACTGAACGGCTACAGCTTCTCTGTCATTGAGAACATGCCTCCACTAAATCCTGTTGGGGTTGTAACTGTTAATGATGCCGATAAGGGCGAAAACGCCAGAGTGACACTGTTTGTGGAACCGGACAATGGAAGGTTCATCATCCAGAATGGCACAAGAACCATCCTTTCCAGCATTTCGTTTGACCGTGAGAAAGAAAGCACCTACACCTTCCGTCTAAAGGCTGTGGATTCTGGGGAACCCCCTCGATCCTCCTTTGTAGGAGTCACCATCAATGTCCTGGACGAGAACGACAATGCCCCCTATGTCACCAAACCCTCTAACTCTTCCTTCATATACCTTGCACCTGTCACACCTCCAGACACACGAGTGGAGGTAGTTGAGGCAGAGGACATCGACGCTGGACCTAATGCTGAGCTGCTATACTCCATCACAGGTGGAAACCCTTATGGCCTGTTCCAAATATCATCCAGCAGTGGGGAGATCACACTGACACGAACTTTACCTGGCAAGCACAATGGGCTCCACCGGCTGGTAGTGAGGGTCAGTGATCGAGGCAAACCCACTCGTCACACCACTGCGCTGGTCCACGTCTTTATAAATGAAACCAAATCCAATGTGTCCCTCATTGAGGCGTTGGTTGGCCACAGTCTCTACACACCTCTGGACAGAGACATTGCAGGGGACCCAGACTACTCATACAATCAGCAACGCAACAATGTTTTGTACGCCGTCCTCGCAGGCATTGCTGTTGTGATTCTGATCATTATAGCCGTGGTGGTTATCAGATACTGGCTGCAGAGGGATACCAAGAGTGGGTACCAAGCTGGCAAGAAGGAGAGTAAGGATCTGTATGCTCCCAAACAGGGTCCAAAAAATGGCAAAGTGAAAAAGAACAAGAAAATCAAAGCTCCAAAACCCACTAAGCCACTGGAGGAGGACGAGGAAGCCAGTCTGCAGAAAGGCCTCAAGTTCAACCTTATTAATGAAGTCAATGACAGTCCCAGAATCCATCTGCCCCTGAATTACCCACCAGGAAGTCCCGATCTGGGCCGTCACTACCGATCCAACTCTCCCCTGCCTTCTATCCAGCTTCAGCCACAGTCACCCTCTGCGTCCAAGAAGCACCAGGCTGTTCAGGACCTCCCGGCTACCAACACCTTCGTAGGAACAGGCGACAACAACTCCTCGGGCTCCGACCAATATTCGGATTACAGCTACAAGGCCAACCCACCCAAATACAGCAACAAACAGGTAGGAGACTACGCTAACACGGTGTACCCCAGGGAGAACATCTATTGGACCGACCGGGTGTGGTAGTCTCACCGGGACTTGGCGCCGCCCATGTTCTTCCACCAAAGCCGCACTGATTCCTTTGCACAGCACCCACTTGCAAATAGCTTTTATTCATTTTGTTTTTATTTTTGCTTCTGCTCGCCAAGTTTTGTTCATTTTTATGTTGTTTTTTTTACGTCAGTATGGACACAAAATGAAGGATCGACCAAATATGGGCTTCCCAATATTTGAGTTTACAAAGGGGACTCATGGTGTTTTAGTGAGTTTTATCTCTTGTGTTTTACAGATTAATGTTCCATTTCTGGCATGTTCATTAAAGAATATCTGTGAATTTTATCTGTTAACAGGATGTCTTATTTTAAAGAGCAATAGAAATTTGGTTTCTTAAGAATAATTCAGATTTATTTAATTTCTTAAATTGGAAACCCCATGTAGGTCCATCCTTGTCTTGATGTTTTGATTTTATTTTTTCACAATTTTACTGAAGGTTAAATGAAGGTTGGCAGTTTTTCTTGTTTTATTTGACGTTTTTGAAAGCTTCACGCTGACGTCCTCATCACCTCTGATTGTGTTTTTTTTTTGAGAGAGCTGACTGGGTTTAAAGCTGTTCTTTGTGGCCAGAGCAGCTTGTTGAAGAGTGACAAAGGGTGACTGTGAATTCCTGAGTTTTTTTTTCTTTTCATTATTGTTTCTTGACTTTGTCCAGGAACTGCACTGTCTGAGCACCACTTTAGAGTTTCCATCCAGTTCACACCAATTGAAGGTAATTTCAGCTCCATCAGGGAGCTGAGCAGTGAAAGGGACCAGAAAGGGAACAGGAAGAATGGGTCAGTGAGGTTGTAAAAAAGGTACACTAAGACTGAATACAACCATTTCTTAACCTCCGCACTTCCTGTCAGCTCAGCTGAAATAGGACTTTTAATTTTGCCGTGTTCACAATCAGCGGGGCTAAAAGTCAATTGTTTGCACAGATTAATGGCAGGTAATTTTCCAGGCGCCCACTTTAGCCTTTTTTACCCAGAGTGCCTTGGTCTTTTCTGTCTGATGTAAAAAGTGGGGGATGGGCCATTAAATGTGATTGTGGCGAACCTTTGCAGCCAACTACTGTTTGAGTGTGACAGACCTGCGGCTCTGATCATGGGAACTCGTGGACATTATGGAGACAATCACGTGTTCAGACTGTACGTGTGACATGTCACATGTTTTGTTTTGTTTGTTTTTCCATCTGCTGTTTTTGTTGCAACATTATTTTATGTTGTTGTTTTCAAGAGACTGACCAAAGACTCCCAAACACACACCTGCATGTGTTTTCATCCTCATCACCATGTCACGGCGCGCAGACCCTCCAGGACCCGCCTCCTCGCCCGGCAGGGTCTCATTTAGTCCGCTTACGGACCTGTTCTGCTCAAATATCTGTACAGTTTTTGATGTTTTTTACAGTTGAAGTTAAATTTTATTCCAATAAATGTTTTGGTCAAATGTTAAAGTGGCGCTCTCTGTGCTTTCACTGGGGTCCTGAGGTGGGCTGCAAGGGAACACAGGAGGGACAGGTACAGTAGCCGCATACTGTATTTCCCTTCTTCCCACAAAAAGAGAAAATCCAATTTGGTCCATTGAAGGAAAATGGACTCCTTCTCTTTGGCTTTTAGGAGTTCTTTCAGTAAATTATGACAAACTTCATGATTGAGGACCAAACATTTATACAGTACATGAAGTCTGGTTCTGAGGGAAATCCTTAAATATTATCACTTTTTTAAATGTCCTGCTTATTATTTTGTTCAATATGACCAGAGCTGGTAGAGCATGTGTGTCTGTGTGGACTATTTCCTGAAACATAGTCTCAAATGAGATTTTCTCCAAGACAGTAGAGACATAATGTCATAATGCATAACATAACGCAGAGACAAAAAAATTCCAAGATCGGAGAGTCATAAAAGTTGTAGACCATAGCGACACGAAGTCCAACACTGCAGCGACAATGTCCAAGATAGAAGCGTAAATCCAAGACCCTAATGTCCAAGACCGCAGAGACAAAGTTCAAGACTGTTGAGTCAAAAATCCAAGACCCTAGAGACTTAATATCCAAGACCGCAGAGACCAAAAAAAAAAAACAAGACCAGTCATAAAAGTCGTAGACTGTAGATACATTAAGTCCAAGACTGCAGAGATAAAGTCCAAGACTAGAGATATAAATCCAAGACCATAGAGACATAAAAATCAAAGACCGGAGAGTCATAAAAGTTGTAAACCGTACGGACAGGAAATCCAAGACTGCAGAGATAAAGTCCAAGACTACAGAGACAATGTCTCTGTCTGAAAGTCTCACAACAAAGAGTTTTGGAAGCAAGACTTAGACTAGAGGTGACTATCTGTGAGCAACAGTATGGTTTCATGCCAAGAAAGAGCACCGTAGATGCCATCTTTGCTTTGAGAATGCTGATGGAGAAGTACAGAGAGCGTCAGAAAGAACTCCATTGTGTCTTTGTGGATTTAGAAAAAGCATATGACAGGGTGCCAAGAGAGGAGGTGTGGTATTGCATGAGGAAATCTGGAGTGGCAGAAAAGTATGTTAGACTGGTACAGGACATGTATGAGGACAGCAGGACAGTGGTGAGATGTGCTGTAGGAGTGACAGATAGCTTCAAGGTGGAGGTGGGATGTGCATCAAGGATCGGCTCTGAGCCCCTTCTTGTTTGCTCTGGTGATGGACCGACTAACAGATGAGGTCAGGCAGGAATCCCCATGGACTATGATGTTTGCAGATGACATTGTGATCTGTGGTGAGAACAGGGAACAGTGGAAGAGAACTTGGAGAGGTGGAGGTATGCACTTGAAAGAAGAGGAATGAAAGTCAGCTGTAGTAAGACAGAGTACATGTGTGTGAATGAGAGGGAGGCCAGTGGAACTGTGAGGCTACAAGGAGCAGAGGTCACAAAGGTGCAGGACTTCAAGTGCTGTACTTGGGGACCGCTATCCATGAAAATGGGAAAAGTGGAAAAGAGAGTCCAGGCAGGATGGAGTGGATGGATAAAAGTTTCAGTGAGTGATTTGTGACAAAAAGGTGTCGGCAAAGGTCAAAGAGAAAGTTTACAAGACAGTGGTGAGACCAGCTATATTGTATGGTCTGAGACAGTGTCACTGACAGAAAGACAGGAGAACGAACTGGAAGTGGCAGAAATGAAGATGCTGAGGTTCTTAGGAGTGACAAGGATGGATAAGATTAGGAATGAGATAATCAGAGGTACAGCACCGGTTGAAAAAGTGGGGGATAAAGTTGGAGAGGTCAGACTGAGATGGTTTGGACATGTCCAGAGGAGGGACAGTGAGTACATTGGTAGACGGATGTTAAAAATGCATCTGCCACAAAAAATACAAAGAGGAAGGCCAAAGAGGAGATATATGGATGCAGTTAGAGAGGACATGAAGGTAGTTGGAGTGAGGACAGAGGATGCAGAGGACAGAGTGAGGTGGAGGATGACTCGCTGTGGCGACCCCTGAAGAGGGAAAAGCTGAAAGAAGACAGAGACAAAGTCCAAGGCTAGAGACATAATGTCCAAGACCGCAGAGACATGAAGTCCAAGACTGGAGAGACATAAAGTCCAAGACTGTACTGTAGAGACATTAAGTCCAAAACTGTGGAGGAAAAAAGTCCAAGACCGCAGAGACATAAAGTTCAAGACTTTATAGAGACATGAAAGTCCAAGACGACAGATTTAATGATTTTATTTTTTTATTTGTTGTCATTTTCAAATGAAAATAGCAGTTTTTACTGAGAGTCAGCTCAGGTTTCAGCTGCCAGCTAACATTCCCATCATGCTTTGCTCTAAAACATTCCCTGGCTGCAGGGTCAGCAGCAACAAGTGTCTCTGTACCTGAAGCCTTTGGAAATTAAGCATTAAATCATAAAAAGGTAGGTAGAAAATAAAGTTTTTATTTTTTTTGTTTGTTTCAAGTCGAGCTGCTTTTAAAGAGACAAACAGATTTTCAAACTCATCCTGATCAGAACAGGTGTCAAACGTGCCAGAGTGGGTCAAAGGTCAAACATCACTCACGGAAATATATTTAGCTGTTAGGATTGAAGAGGTCAGAAGTCAATAATGGTCTGGACTTCACATTAACAGTCTACCGGCATCCTTCTTTCTTTTACGCTGATCGACTCAGGTCGTTTCCACGGCAACACAGCGGCCCGAGTCCTTCCATCCAACACAATCCCTCCCTCTGTGGTTTGGTGACATGTTTCACGGATTACTGTTAAAAATCAGCTCCAAGCTAACGGATGATACCAGAGTGAATCGTCTTGGCTCCCGACTGATCCAAACCTCCCCGACTGATCCGAATAGGACATGAACCCAGAGCCGCCTCCATCAGTGTTTCCAGTGTCTTTGTCTCGCTGCCGGACGGCTCGTCTCCACACATTATAGTAGAAATGCTCAGCAAAGGGTTAACTAGAAACAGTACATCCCTGCAGGCTCTGTTTCTCTAACAGAAACTGTTTTATCAGGTATGTCTGACTCAGTATTGATCACTCATGTTGGTGTTTATTTAGGTTAAGAAAATCTGAGTTTATTGTCTTTAAAGTCTGGAAACATTTGAAGAGCTTAAATAATTTAACTTCATATGAATGAATTTGATTTAAAACAGGTTGAGGTTTGTGATACTTTGTCGGTTTTAAATGATTCATCCTAAACAAAAGTTCTTGTTGAGCATGCATCAGGGTAAAAGTTCTGACTGTTTCAAGTATATATGTTGGACAGTTAACGTATTTCTTCACATAAAGGTTCAAAAAATGTGCCAACTTTTAATAAAATTTTACATAGTTTGATAAAATACAACTATTTGGCATGAGATTATTTTCAGAACCACTGAACAGTAGCTAAAAGAAGCAGAACACAATGTAAAAACTAATAAAAGAACAGTGGCTAAAAGAAACAGAACAGTAGCTAAAAAGTAGAACAATGGCTTAAAGCACAAGCTAAACACTAAAAGATGCTAATCACTAGCTGAAAACTAAACGAACAGTAGCTAAAAGTTAAAATAGCACTAGCTAAAAGAAGTAGAACAGTAGCTAAAAGAGCACTAGCTAAAATAAGCAAAACTAGCTGAAAACTAAAAGAACAATAGTTAAAAGTTAAAAGAGCACTAGCTAAAAGAAGTAGAACAGTAGCTAATTAACACTAAACGAATTAGGACAGTAGCTAAAATAGCACTAGCTAAAAGAAGTAGAACAGTAACTAAAATAGCACTAGCTAAATTTGGACATAGCTAAAATAGCACTAGCTAAAATAATTAGGACAGTAGCTATAATAGCACTAACTAAAAGAATTAGAACAGAAAATAGCACTAGCTAAAATAATTAGGACAGTAGCTAAGCTAGTAGTAGCTAAAAGTAGCAGAACACAATATAAAAACTAATAAAAGAACAGTGGCTAAAAGCTAAAAGAAACAGAACAGTAGCTAAAAACTAAAAAGTAGAACAATGGCTAAAAGCACTAGTTAAAAGCTAAAAGATGCAAATCACTAGCTGAAGACTAAAAGAACAGTAGCTAAAAGTTAAAATAGCACTAGCTAAAAGAAGTACCGTAGAACAGTAGCTAAAAGAGCACTAGCTACAAGAAGCAAAGCACTAGCTAAAAGAACAATACATGTAGTTAAAAGAGCACTAGCTAAAAGAAGTAGAACAGTAGCTAAATGGCACTAACTAAACGAATTAGGACAGTAGCTAAAATAGCACTAGCTAAAAGAAGTAGAACAGTAACTAAAATAGCACTAACTAAATTTGGACATAGCTAAAATAGCACTAACTAAAAGAATTAGAACAGAAAATAGCACTAGCTAAAATAATTACGACAGTAGCTAAGCTAGTAGTAGCTAAAAGTAGCAGAACAGTAGATGAAAGCTAAAAGGAACGGTATTTTCAAACCATGACACTGAGCTTCAGTGTTGATCAGAACATACGTGTTACAGAAGAATCACAACATCTGCTTCTTTGACCATATTATCTGTGGTCGGGTCGTAGAGCCACCAGGTCCAGGAGAGAAACCCAGACCTCCCTCTCAGGGACACTCAGCTCCTCCTGGGGCACCCTGAGGCACTCCCAGACCAGAGAGGATCTATAATCCCTCCAGGGAGTTCTGGGTCTCATCGTGGTCCAGATCATTCTGGACAGGAGCTGGTTTCAGCCTCCGTCCATCCGTTTCCTCAGAGCTCTGATGGGGTTTGAGTCGACTCCGAGACCCGAGTGTCTGAACTGAACCAGGAGCCCAAACAGGAGGGAGATGGTTTCCCTGTGTTCAGTGTCGTAACACCACCTGCTCCTACAACACAAGTGAAGTGGAACGGAAATCTGCCTGAGGCTTCACACACACACACACACACACACACACACACACACACACACACACACACACACACACACACACAAGAACAGTTCTGCAGTGAGAAACAAGGAGGAGGAAGAGGAGATGAAGAGCAGGGATCCTTGGTGTTTGTGTAACACAGCAGGTGGTGTAACTCAGGACAACAGAAGGTTGCTGCCCTGCAATACAGCTGGAGGTAGGGTCAAAGGTCACATGTCCAGCTGCATGTCAGTCCATCTTCAGAAAATCACTCGGACCTGAACCGGTTCTGTTCTCTGCAGCATCATCTCCGACCATGATCCAACATGGCCGCCCCACCGCACGTCGGAGGAGAGTCGATCTTTAAAACACCGGAGACTAGTATCTGTTGTGCACCTGTAATATTCATTCATTCATTCATTCAACCTTTATTTATACAGGCTAGTACAAGTATTAATGCAGTACTTGTTGTGTACCTCTTGTATCAGTACTAGTAACAGTGTAGAATTTGTTGTGCACCTGCAGTATTAGAGCTGGTATCAATGCAGTACTTGTTATGTACCAGTTCCTTCAGTGTAGTCTTTGTTGTATTCCTCTAGTATTAGTAATAGTAATAGTGGAGTATTTGTTGTGCACCTGTAGTATTAGTACTAGCATCTGTAGTATTTGTTGTCTTCCTGTAGTATTAGTAGTGTCAGTGGAGTTTCTGCTGTGTGTGTATCTGTAGTATCATCATTAGTATCAATATAGTCTTCGTTGTATTCCTGTAGTATTAGTAATAGTGTAGTATTTGTTGTGCACCTGTAGTATTAGTACTAGTATCTGTAGTATTTGTTGTTTTCCTGTAGTATTAGTAGTGTCAGTGGAGTTTCTGCTGTGTGTGTATCTGTAGTATCATCATTAGTATCAATATAGTGTTTGTTGTATTCCTGTAGTATTAGTACAAGTACCAGTGGAGTTCTTCTTGTGCATCTGTAGTATCAGTACTGGTTTCAGTGTCATACTTGTGTATCTGTAATACTAGTACTAATATTAATATAGCATTTGTTGGGGACCTGCCATTGTACTAATATCAGAGCAGTATTTGTTGTATCCCTGTAGTATTAATACTAGTACCAGTGGAGTTCTTCTTGTAGTATCAGTACTAGTTTCAGTGTGAAACTTGTTGTGCATCTGTAATATTAGTACTAATATCAGTGTAGCATTTGTTGGGTACCTTTCAGAGTACTAGTATCAGTGCAGTATTTGTTGTATTCATTCAACCTTTATTTAGGCAGGTTAATCTCATTGAGCCTCGAGGACTCGTTTACAAGAGAGACCTGTCTACAAACAAAGAATGATGACAACAGCAACAGTAGAGTTTCCTTGGACAATCAACAATAGACAATCATAAGAGAGAAATACAGTTTTTTTTTTACAAGTTTAAAAAAAGATATCAAAGTAGCAAAACAGACAGATTATAAGGCAGATGTAGAAAATCAAAAACAGGAACATGTCTGCATTGGTTTTTGCCAGGATTCCAACAGATTCATGAAAGCCATTTAGAGAAGTCAGTACTAGTATCAGTCAAATATTTGCACCAGAGGAGTGGTGGTGCAGAGGTTAGAGAAGGTGGGCCTGTGAATGGAAGGTTGCCGGTTCAATTCCCCCAGACTGACAACAGGTGAAACACACTTCCACCTGCCTCCACCATCATCTGCCCCACTCTGGGCCCTTGAGCAAGGCCCTTAACCCCCACCATCTGCTCCTCCGAGTGCTCTAGATGCAGCTCTCTGCTCCACACAGAGGGCTGTGGTTGCGTCAGGAGGGGAATCCGGTGTAAAAACAGTTGCCAAGACTTCGTGCGAGTTCGTTCACCGTGGCGACCCCTGAAGAAGGGAGCAGCCGAAAGAAGAAAAATAAACATCAGTGTAGTATTTGCAGCAGATGGACCGTGTCCAGCATGTCTCCTGAAGACAGTGTGTTTGAGGACCTTCTGCTAAGTGTACAGTCGCCGTGGCGACGGGCTGTTTCTACTTCCTGAGTGACAGGTGGAGGCAGGAGGAGTGACAGCTCCTGGAGGGAGACGACAAACACGACTCCATCAGTCAGGAAGAAGAACACCGTCACCCACTGCTGCTGTCGGCTCTGGAACAAGAACCGATCATCGATCAGAACGGATCCATTATGTTTGTTTGTTTACTGCTGCTTGTTGACTTCCTGCAGCAGCTTTCTGACGGACAAACGGATGAATCAACAGCTCAGAGTTTCTCAGTAAACCATCGTTGTAATGTCGGCCATCATGGTTTCCTCAACCTAACCACGCAGACTTTAACTAAATAAACTTCATTGCTCTCGTCTCCTCTGCAGCTTTTCACCCTGTTTGGCAACCAAAGACTGTTTTACCTTCTGACTGCCACACACACACACACACACACACACAGGTGTCCTCAGGCCGTGTCACGCTCTGTCCTGCAGGGTCCAGAGCTTTTATGAATGGCAGGGACATGTGTGTGTGTGTGTGTGTGTACGTGAACTTTTCCTTCGTTGAGGCAGAAAACGACGCAGCGCTCGGCTGAGCTCAGACGTTTTATGGAGCTTCTTTCCTCCATCTCTCTTTTAACTTTTTTTTTTTTTTTTTACATTTTGTTTTATTTCAGTTTAAAAAAAATTTTTTTTTGTTTTATTCTTTCCGGCTTCTCTTTTATATTTCTGCACTTTTTGTTTTTACATCTCGTGAAACTCAGGACAGATGTTCGTCAACAGCTGGTTACCTTTGGGAGTTCACCTGATTCAAGATGGCCGCCACAGCCAGCTGGCTTCAACAAACACAAACAGAGCCTTCATTCTGACAGATGTGAGGATGAGGCTGGTGTGGTAGTAGCTGAGAGTCATGTCCAACGGCGGGTGATGTGCATTCCACCAAAGACTGGAAAAAAATATACAGAAAATACTTTTTTTATTTATTCTACTCATCTTTCTTCTTTCCTTCACTGTTTGCTACGGAAGAGTAGAGCTGCCACAGGAAGTAAAATTATTTTTGAGCTGTATCTCGTTATAATGAGAAAATTATCTCGTTATAACGAGATATTTCTCGTTATAATGAGATACAGCTCAAAAATAATTTTACTTCCTGTGGCAGCTCTACTCTTCCGTAGTTCTCTGTTCCCTCTCCTCTTTTTATTTATGATGTCCTCCTCGTTCTTCACCTTGACTCTCCTCTTCCTCCTCCTCCTCCTGTGGAGTGGAGATAAGAGCGAGGGAGGGAGATGTTGTCGTCTTTCAGCCGGCCGTTTTTCCCCTCTTGTATCGTCTGAAGAACCGACCAGATGGGAAACACTCGTCTCCTCTGTCCTTATCTCCTTCGCTCATCTCCACTCTGCCTTTACCACCCCCACACTCCTCTACTTCCTCATCTACTTCCTCTTCCTGGTTGGATGAGCAGGAGGTGAAGAACATTTAGAGTTTTATTGAACTTGCTTCACAGGGAGGACTCAGAAGTTCATGAAACCCATGAGCAGGAGGTGAAACACCTCCGAGGAGCTCATTCAAGGAAGGAGACATGATCAGTCTACTAGTCATGTCATTGTGTCCTTATTTTGGAGGCCAGAGTGATGACTCTCAGCCACCACCACATTTAACTGACTGAGTTACCAGCAGGTTTCTGTAGCTGCTGCGGCCATCTTGACTTGATGTTCAGTGATTAAATCTGTTCATGAGATATTTGGCTAACAAACACAGTTAAACTATTATCACCGTGTGTGAAGAGTATAACTAGTCTAGACCAGGGGTGCCCGATACGTCGATTGCAATCTACCGGTAGATCACAAAAGTATTATGGGTAGATCGCATGGCGTTACAGAAACAGACGTCAGCCGATCATCCATCTATGAACTTTGTCACTTGACTGACAGATAGAGCATCCGGTCCGAGGCCTCGTTTACATGATGTGAACCGTTCAGTCATTTATTTACACGACAACAGCCCTCGTTCTCTCAGAAACTGAAGGTTTCTGAATCCAGGTCAGAGTGGAGATTTTCAGGGGAACCCCCCACATAAGTGTGAAATGCTCTGCAAGTGTGAAGTTGCGCATGCGCACTACAAGTGGCTGCAGCCCCAAGTTTTTCTGCACGAACAACAGTTATAAAAAATAACAACAGTTATAATAAATCACAACAGTTATCATTAATAACCATACCATACCATACCATTTTATTTATAAAGCACTTTAAACAGGAACAAGTCCACCAAAGTGCTGGACAAACAAACACGCAACAGGCAACACATACAATGAAGTACAACACGAAAAACATAAAAACATTGCAGATCATAAATCAAACGATCCAGTACACATCAGCTGGCATTGAAAGCGATGGAGTAGTAGTGAGTTTTTAACCGGGATTTGAAAACCGAGAGGGAGGGGGCCTGTTTGATGAGCAGCGGTAACTCGTTCCAGAGTCTTGGGCCTGCTACAGAGAACGCCCTGTCACCCCTGCGCTTAAGGCGAGTTTCTGGAACTATTAAGAGTACCTGATCCTCTGACCTCAAAGCACGTGGAGGGACATATGGGTGTATCAGATCCGAGAGATAGGCGGGGGCGAGACTGTTCAGCGATTTGTAGACATACATGAGAATTTTGAATTGGATTCGAAGATGAACCGGTAGCCAGTGAAGGGAGGCCAAGACTGGTGTAATGTGCTCTCTTTTGCGTGTGCTGGTTAAAAATCGGGCAGCTGCGTTCTGAACCAGTTGTAATCGTGCAATGGTGGCTTGACTGACGCCAAACAGAAGTGAATTGCAGTAATCAAGCCTAGATGTAATGAATGCGTGAATCACTGTCTCCAGGTGCTTTTTGGATAATATGGGCTTCAGCTTAGACAGACGCCTCAGCTGGAAAAAACAGGATTTGACAATCATGTTTACATGACTGTTGAGTTTCATGGAAGGATCCATTATCACTCCCAGATTTTTGACTTTTTGTTTTTCGGACAGGGGTAGAGCAGACAGGTCAATGCAGTGGTTTGAGGTTGTGTCATTGGGAAGGAACAATATGGCTTCAGACTTCTTATCATTGAAGCTTAAGAAATTTAAAGCCATCCAGTCCCTGATGTCAGCCAGGCAGTCGAGCAGAGGTTGAATAGAGCCTGTACCATTTTGTCTTAGGGGGAAGTAGATTTGACAGTCATCAGCGTAGAAGTGGAAAGGTATATTGTGTTTCCGGAAGATAGCACCGAGTGGCAGCAGGTATAAGGAGAACAAGAGAGGAC
>JBBPBX010032188.1:13609-34043 GCA_038048925.1 Garcialebias charrua | reverse complement strand
AACAGGGATCCGATATGGACCGTTCAACGTAAAACTTTACACTTCCTGTTGTCAGGGGGCGTGGCTTAAGTGATGTCATGATTTGACCATACAGTTTTGCAGGGGACCGGATGTGGGTCAATCACTGAAGGTTTGATGTATTAGACAGTTTTCGTGTAAGAGCTGTAAGCGTTTCGTTTTTCATGGCGAGATGTCCAACTTTGAGGTCTGGCCCCGCCCCTTCAGCATGCATGAAAACGCACAGTTTTGATAACATTTGTTCCCCCGTGCCTTATAAAGAAACTGGCCAAGTTTGAATCAAATCGAGCGAAATCCCTAGGAGGAGTTCGTTGAAATGCAGAGGCTGTAAACGGCCAAAAAGGGGTGAAAATTTGGTCATCGTTCCAAAATGGCCGCCTTACCATTTATCGTACAACATTGGTGCCAGAGGGTTTTCTGTGCATCTTGGTGAGTTGGACAAGTGTACCAAATTTCATGATTCTACGTCAAACTAAGGTCAATGCGGAGGGTATTTTGAATATTTCTAGGGGGCGCTCTTGAGCCGTTTCTGTAGCGATTTGCTAATTAGCATAAACACCTGTTCAAGGGGTGGGCAATGATCGATCATACTGATTTTGGTACTCCTCGGATCAAATCTGTAGAGTTTAGAACCAAACGTATGGTGACGGCGTTACGTCTTACTTCGCCACGTCGCCACGCCCACATGCTCCACCCAAAACGAACAGTGCTGGAAAGCTTGTTACACCAACATGTCTTCGGTCACTGGACACACTGTCAGGCTGATTAGGTAACAGGGGTCCGATATGGACCGTTCAAAGTAAAACTTTACACTTCCTGTTGTCAGGGGGCGTGGCTTAAGTGATGTCATGATTTGACCATTCAGTATTGCAGGGGACCGGATGTGTGTCAATCACTGAAGGTTTGATGTATTAGACTGTTTTCGTGTAAGAGCTGTAAGCGTTTCGTTTTTCATGGCGAGATGTCCAACTTTGACGTCTGGCCCCGCCCCTTCAGCATTCATGAAAACGCACAATTTTGATATTGTTTGTTCCCCCGTGCCTTATGAAGAAACTGGCCAAGTTTGAACCAAATCGAGCGAAATTCATAGGAGGAGTTCGTTCAAATGCGGAGGCTGTAAACGGCCAAAAAGGGGTGAAAATTTGGTCATCGTTTCAAAATGGCCGCCTTCCCATTTATTGTACAACGTTGGTGCCAGAGGGTTTTCTGTGCATCTTGGTGAGATGGTCAAGTTTACCGAATTTCATGATTCTACGTCAAAATAAGGTCAATGCGGAGGGTATTTTGAAAATTTCTAGGGGGCGCTCTTGAGCCGTTTCTGTGACGATTTTTGCCACGCCCCCAAAATACGTAATTTTTCACCAGTCCTGACAAGTCCGCCAAATTTGGTGAGTTTTCGTATATGATAAAGCCTCCAAAAGGCCACTTCTTTGGGGGGAATAAAAATAAAAATAAAAATAAAAAAATAAAAATAATAAACACTACAATTACAATAGGTCCTTGCAGCGCTTCGCTGCTTCGGGCCTAATTAAAGCTGCAAGCAGCATTGAGGCCCTCGCAGCTTAGCGCCGCTCGGACCTTATTGAGGCGACCGCGCGAGCTCCAGCTCGTCCGCTCGGTCGCCATTTCGAAGTCTCTCGTGTCTACTCCGCACCAGGGGTGCACACGCACAATAAATCTGGTTCAGATTGGATGATGTCTCACTGAGATATAACAGTTTGAATAATCTAGGGGGCGCTCTGGAGTCAAATGTTAGCCCACCATATCAATGTGTCCACAAGGTCTCACTGATGATGCACAATAAATCTGGTTCAGATCGGCTAATGAATCACTGAGATATAACTATATACATGATGTAGGGGGCGCACTTGAGTCAAATGTTAGCCCACCATATCAATGTGTCCACAAGGACTCACTGATGATGCACAATAAATCTGGTTCAGATCGGATGATGTATCACTGAGATATAACTGTAGTAATAATATAGGGGGCGCTATGGAGTAAAAATTTACATACCATTATCAATGTGTATAGAAGTGTTCACTGATGAATCACAATAAATCTCGTGCAGATCGGATAATGTATCACTAAGATATAACTGTAGTAATAATATAGGGGGCGCTATGGAGTAAAAATGTACATACCATTATCAATGTGTGTCGAAGTGTTCACTGATAAAGCACAATAAATCTTGTGCAGATTGGATAATGTATCACTGAGATATAACTGTAGTAATAATATAGGGGGCGCTATGGAGTAAAAATTTACATACCATTATCAATGTGTATAGAAGTGTTCACTGATGAATCACAATAAATCTCGTGCAGATCGGATAATGTATCACTAAGATATAACTGTAGTAATAATATAGGGGGCGCTATGGAGTAAAAATTTACATACCATTATCAATGTGTGTCGAAGTGTTCACTGATAAAGCACAATAAATCTCGTGCAGATCGGATAATGTATCACTAAGATATAACTGTAGTATTAATATAGGGGGCGCTATGGAGTAAAAATTTACATACCATTATCAATGTGTGTCGAAGTGTTCACTGATAAAGCACAATAAATCTCGTGCAGATTGGATAATGTATCACTGAGATATAACTGTAGTAATAATATAGGGGGCGCTATGGAGTAAAAATTTACATACCATTATCAATGTGTATAGAAGTGTTCACTGATGAATCACAATAAATCTCGTGCAGATCGGATAATGTATCACTAAGATATAACTGTAGTAATAATATAGGGGGCGCTATGGAGTAAAAATTTACATACCATTATCAATGTGTGTCGAAGTGTTCACTGATAAAGCACAATAAATCTTGTGTAGATCGGATAATGTATCACTAAGATATAACTGTAGTAATAATACAGGGGGCGCTATGGAGTAAAAATTTACATACCATTATCAATGTGTGTAGAAGTGTTCACTGATGAATCATAGTAAATCTCGTGCAGATTGGATAATCTATCACTAAGATATAACTGTAGTAATGATATAGGGGGCGCTATGGAGTAAAAATTTACATACCATTATCAATGTGTGTCGAAGTGTTCACTGATAAAGCACAATAAATCTCGTGCAGATTGGATAATGTATCACTGAGATATAACTGTAGTAATAATATAGGGGGCGCTATGGAGTAAAAATTTACATACCATTATCAATGTGTATAGAAGTGTTCACTGATGAATCACAATAAATCTCGTGCAGATCGGATAATGTATCACTAAGATATAACTGTAGTAATAATATAGGGGGCGCTATGGAGTAAAAATTTACATACCATTATCAATGTGTGTCGAAGTGTTCACTGATAAAGCACAATAAATCTCGTGCAGATCGGATAATGTATCACTAAGATATAACTGTAGTAATAATACAGGGGGCGCTATGGAGTAAAAATTTACATACCATTATCAATGTGTGTAGAAGTGTTCACTGATGAATCATAATAAATCTCGTGCAGATCGGATAATGTATCACTAAGATATAACTGTAGTAATAATATAGGGGGCGCTATGGAGTAAAAATTTACATAACATTATCAATGTGTGTCGAAGTGTTCACTGATAAAGCATAATAAATCTCGTGCAGATCGGATAATGTATCACTAAGATATAACTGTAGTAATAATATAGGGGGCGCTATGGAGTAAAAATTTACATAACATTATCAATGTATGTAGAAGTGTTCACTGATGAATCACAATAAATCTGGTTCAGATCGGATGATGTATCACTGAGATATAACCATAGAAATAATGTAGGGGGCGCACTTGAGTCAAATGTTAAACCACCATATCAATGTGTCCACAAGGGCTCACTGATGATGCACAATAAATCTGGTTCAGATCGGATGATGTATCACTGAGATATAACAGTTTGAATAATCTAGGGGGCGCTCTGGAGTCATATGTTAGCCCACCATATAAATGTGTCCACAAGGGCTCACTGATGATGCACAATAAATCTGGTTCAGATCGGATGATGTATCACTGAGATATAACTATAGAAATAATGTAGGGGACGCACTTGAGTCAAATGTTAGCCCACCATATCAATGTGTCCACAAGGGCTCACTGATGATGCACAATAAATCTGGTTCAGATCGGATGATGTATCACTGAGATATAACTATAGAAATAATGTAGGGGGCGCACTTGAGTCAAATGTTAGCCCACCATATCAATGTGTCCACAAGGGCTCACTGATGATGCACAATAAATCTGGTTCAGATCGGATGATGTATCACTGAGATACAACAGTTTGAATAATCTAGGGGGCGCTATGGAGGCTATTTGCTAATTAGCATAAACACCTGTTCAAGGGGTGGGTAATGATCGATCATAATGATTTTGGTACTCCTTAGATCAAATCTGTGGAGTTTAGAACCAAACGTATGGTGACGGCGTTACGTCTTACTTCGCCATGTCGCCACGCCCACTTGCTCTACCCAAAACGAACAGTGCTGGAAAGCTTGTTACACCAACATGTCTTCGGTGACTGGATACAATGTCATGCTGATTAGTTAACAGGGATCCGATATGGATCGTTCAACGTAAAACTTTACACTTCCTGTTGTCAGGGGGCGTGGCTTAAGTGATGTCATGATTTGACCATACAGTTTTGCAGGGGACCGGATGTGGGTCAATCACTGAAGGTTTGATGTATTAGACAGTTTTCGTGTAAGAGCTGTAAGCGTTTCGTTTTTCATGGCGAGATGTCCAACTTTGAGGTCTGGCCCCGCCCCTTCAGCATGCATGAAAACGCACAGTTTTGATAACATTTGTTCCCCCGTGCCTTATAAAGAAACTGGCCAAGTTTGAATCAAATCGAGCGAAATCCCTAGGAGGAGTTCGTTGAAATGCAGAGGCTGTAAACGGCCAAAAAGGGGTGAAAATTTGGTCATCGTTCCAAAATGGCCGCCTTACCATTTATCGTACAACATTGGTGCCAGAGGGTTTTCTGTGCATCTTGGTGAGTTGGACAAGTGTACCGAATTTCATGATTCTACGTCAAACTAAGGTCAATGCGGAGGGTATTTTGAATATTTCTAGGGGGCGCTCTTGAGCCGTTTCTGTAGCGATTTGCTAATTAGCATAAACACCTGTTCAAGGGGTGGGCAATGATCGATCATACTGATTTTGGTACTCCTCGGATCAAATCTGTGGATTTTAGAACCAAACGTATGGTGATGGCGTTATGTCTTACTTCGCCACGTCGCCACGCCCACATGCTCCACCAAAAACGAACAGTATTGGAATGCTTGTTACACCAACATGTCTTCGGTCACTGGACACAATGCCACGCTGATTAGGTAACAGGGGTCCGATATGGACCGTTCAACGTAAAACTTTACACTTCCTGTTGTCAGGGGGCGTGGCTTAAGTGATGTCATGATTTGACCATACAGTTTTGCGGGGGACCGGATGTGGGTCAATAACTGAAGGTTTGATGTATTAGACTTTTTTCGTGTAAGAGCTGTAAGCGTTTCGTTTTTCATGGCGAGATGTCCAACTTTGACGTCTGGCCCCGCCCCTTCAGCATTCATGAAAACGCACAATTTTGATATTGTTTGTTCCCCCGTGCCTTATGAAGAAACTGGCCAAGTTTGAACCAAATCGAGCGAAATTCATAGGAGGAGTTCGTTCAAATGCGGAGGCTGTAAACGGCCAAAAAGGGGTGAAAATTTGGTCATCGTTCCAAAATGGCCGCCTTACCATTTATCGTACAACATTGGTGCCAGAGGGTTTTCTGTGCATCTTGGTGAGTTGGACAAGTGTACCGAATTTCATGATTCTACGTCAAACTAAGGTCAATGCGGAGGGTATTTTGAAAATTTCTAGGGGGCGCTCTTGAGCCGTTTCTGTAGCGATTTGCTAATTAGCATAAACACCTGTTCAAGGGGTGGGCAATGATCGATCATACTGATTTTGGTACTCCTCGGATCAAATCTGTGGATTTTAGAACCAAACGTATGGTGATGGCGTTATGTCTTACTTCGCCACGTCGCCACGCCCACATGCTCCACCAAAAACGAACAGTATTGGAATGCTTGTTACACCAACATGTCTTCGGTCACTGGACACAATGCCACGCTGATTAGGTAACAGGGGTCCGATATGGACCGTTCAACGTAAAACTTTACACTTCCTGTTGTCAGGGGGCGTGGCTTAAGTGATGTCATGATTTGACCATACAGTTTTGCGGGGGACCGGATGTGGGTCAATAACTGAAGGTTTGATGTATTAGACTTTTTTCGTGTAAGAGCTGTAAGCGTTTCGTTTTTCATGGCGAGATGTCCAACTTTGACGTCTGGCCCCGCCCCTTCAGCATTCATGAAAACGCACAATTTTGATATTGTTTGTTCCCCCGTGCCTTATGAAGAAACTGGCCAAGTTTGAACCAAATCGAGCGAAATTCATAGGAGGAGTTCGTTCAAATGCGGAGGCTGTAAACGGCCAAAAAGGGGTGAAAATTTGGTCATCGTTCCAAAATGGCCGCCTTACCATTTATTGTACAACATTGGTGCCAGAGGGTTTTCTGTGCATCTTGGTGAGTTGGACAAGTGTACCAAATTTCATGATTCTACGTCAAACTAAGGTCAATGCGGAGGGTATTTTGAAAATTTCTAGGGGGCGCTCTTGAGCCGTTTCTGTGGCGATTTTTGCCACGCCCCCAAAATACGTAATTTTTCACCAGTCCTGACGAGTCCGCAAAATTTGGTGAGTTTTCATATATGTTAAGGCCCCCAAAAAGCCACTTCTTTTGGGGGAAGAATAAAAAAAAAAAAAAATAATAAACACTACAATTACAATAGGTCCTTGCAGCGCTTCGCTGCTTCGGGCCTAATAATAAAAAAAATAATAAACAGTACAATTACAATAGGCCTTCGCAGCGCTTAGCTGCTCGGGCCTAAAGAACAATTGAATCACTCACTCTTCATCATCATGGCAGGGCTGAGCTCCAGGGCATGTTGACAACATAGAGCTGAACTTTTTGAAGTGTTGACGTGATGAATGTCTCATAGCGACGCTCAGCAACTTTAAAGCCTGCGCATATAACAACGTTCAGACAGATTCAGAGATTTAAAAACTCATACAGCTTGTGTTATTGCTCTGGACCGCACTGATTACCTGATGAAGTAGTTTTAATACAGCTCTTCGTTCACGTTCGGATGACATAGTTTCCAGCGCATTCACGTTAGACGTGTTGCTGGCTGCTGCAGAGAGCTGCGTCACGCAGCTGCTGCAGAGTCTTCATGAAACAACGTCCACACAAGCTGCGTGTGCGCTCGTCTTTTAACAAGAAAGCTATAACGTTCACAAACAGGAGACCGCACGAGATGCTAACGGCTAAATGCTGCGCGTGCCACGCGATAATAGCTCCGTGCTGAAACGCGCCCAGGAAATTTTGTTCCGCGGTGCATATATTCCCCTGTTAAGAACGTTTAATGAGTGAAAAAATAACCGAAACGGTACGCAGGTGGACCGAACCGAACGTGGTGTACCGAAACGGTTCGGTACACCCATTACAACCGTTACATGCCTAATATATATATATATATATATATATATATATATATATATATATATATATATATATGTATATATATATATATATATATATATATATATATATATATATATATATATATATATATATATATATATATATATATATATATATATATATATATATATATATATATATATATATATATATATATATATATATATATATATATATATATATTATATATATATATATATATATATATATATATATATATATATATATATATATACAGTATATATATATATATATATATATATATATATATATATATATATATATATATATATATATATATATATATATATATATATATATATATATATATATATATATATATATATATATATATATATATATATATATATATATCTCTTGGATCAATTTGGGCCCCTCATTTAATGTGGGGTCTACTTCCCCCTATTGCGTTCCCCTCCGGTGGCGGGCCCCCCTGCCGCCGGTGCATTTGTGGCTCTCGCCGTCTGGGCTGGGTGATTGGGTGCGTGCTGGCCCTCACTGGTGGCTGCCTGCTGGGGCATGGATGCCCTGGCTCTGTCGGGCCACTGTTGGGTGGTGGTACGACCTCGGGACTTGGGGCTCGGTGTCCATGGCCGGATCTACTCTGGGGGGGAAGGGTTGCCGGCGGGGCCTGTGGGCTCATCGCTGCAGCCTCCTGGGATCTCTGAGGTTCTTCCCTCTGCTTCTTTCTGGGGAGGTGTGGATGTCCCTGTCTGGAGACTCACGGGGCTCCGGGCTTGGGGCCGCTGTGTCTGTGGCTCTGGTCCTCCCTGTGCTACCAACCATCATGTCCTGTGGGGGCGGGTCTGTGGGTCCCCACATCCACCATTGAACATTCTTATGGAGAAATCTTATAGTGACAAGCATGCTCACACAGGTGTTTGGATTCAGCTGTTTATCAGATACACACTCGGGTTGTGGTGGCCACTAAATACATATTGTATTACCATGCACCATATAAAATACTTTCTAATGATGTTATAAGTATCATTATACCATATACTGTATGTTGTTTGTTGTTGTGGTTTCTCGGTTTTGTCTTTTTTTTCTTTCCGCAGGTCTAGAGGCAGACAAATGAGGTTGATTTGTGTTCTCTTTATTACCTCTCTCTCTCCTCTACTCCTATCTCCTTCTTTCTCTTTTACCTCTTCTCCCACTTTTCTGTTTTTGTTTTCTTTGTCTTTTCATCCCCATGTCCATTCCATCTAAACAAACCCCAAACAAATTCTAATAACGTTTAATTTATATATCAAGTGGAGCATTGAGGCCAGCCATAATGCTCTGCTTGTGAAAGTAAATCTGTTGGGCTTCACCTTGACACTCAGACAATAATTCTGAGCGCCACAATGCCAGACAGGACAAGGCAGGAAAAAACAAACAAAAACAAAACATAAAACTGAATATTATTGATTGTTAAAAACAACAACTAAAATGGGCTACCATATTTTTCGGACTATAAGGTGCACTTAAAATCCTTAAATTTTCTCAAACATTAACAGTGAGCCTTATAAGCCGGTATGCCTTATGTATGAAAGCCCGTTCATTGAAATCATGCCTTATTGTCCAACAAATACGGTAGTCTTAGCAGTTTTCCTGTAATTTCTTCAGCAAATATGTGAATACTAGAAACCTTACAATGAGTAAAACATACCCACTTTCACTTTACGATTTATTTATTCAAAGTAGGATTCTTAAGTTTTCTATTTAAAAAAATCACACAGGCCTGCACAGTTTATTGTTTTAGTTTTTAGAAATTGGGCAAAAACTTTATTATTTTTACCTTCTTTACAAGAATCTCGTCTTTTGTTTTGTCTTAAAATGTAAAAATATCAATAAATGTAAAAAAAAATCATTAGATATTTTTAAGTTATATAATGTCACCCCTACTGGCCAGAAAAGCACATTTCAACAAACAAAGTGGTCTGTGGGCCGCAAGTCGAGAATCCCAGTTGTAGCAGGTATTGCGGCTCTGGACACACTTAATTTAGTGAACAAAGGATCAGAAATGGCTCTTTGGATTGTAAAGGTTGCAGACCCCTGCTCCACACAGAATAGCACCAGATGAGAGGCGATTGTCGTGGAAAAAAAGAGATTCCCAAAACCAATCAGGTGTACGTTCATCAGATTTATTACAAAGCTTTGGAAAGCAACCAGCAATCACAGAAGCTCAATCGTTTATAAGATCACACGTATCAATGCCTTCGCCTGTCTGAAGCTTTGACCCATTCTGACTTCCTTAACTGAAAAAGTTAATTTTCGAGATTCACCCCGGCGCCAGCCTTCAACCCCCGAGTCGTTATCATCAGTGCATCTGCAGAGACACATCAGGGAGTTAGCTGGTTGTGAAGACGGAGACTCAAGGCCTCTCTGATGTCACTGTATCACATTAATTGTATCATATCAGTATCATATCAATGAAACCTTGAGGATAATAAAAAACTATCTCTTGCTGTCCCTTACTGACCGGTCACACCAAGAGTCTGCTTATTACATGGAACATTTTAATATCGTTCACATCACAGTACAGAAGCAGAAAACTATGGAGCAAATAATACACATTCCCTTGACAGCGATCCTGCAACCTTCTTTCTGAGAGGCTATTCTAGGCTCTATGTTTAGGGTTTTTTGGGGGATTGCTATTTATACTGATTTTAATGCTAAAACAAAAAATGTACATTTAAAATCATCTCACCTTCAAACTGGCATACATTCCATTAATGAGCTTTTCATTTAAAGAAAAGTTTTCGTAAAAAAAATAAATAATAATATATATGGAAAAGCTTAGACATAAAGTGTTTTGCTCTTTTTGGTATGCAGCTCAGGGTGGAACGTTTCTAACTCAAAACAGCAACAGAAAGCTGAGAAGTCCTGCGGTTTGCACCCCTCCATCACGTCTCTGCACATGCTGCGCTGCAGGAGAAAAACACTTGTGCTAAACCAGTACAGCTCAAAACGCTCACAGGACTTTGCGGCTTCGCTCAGCTCGCCTCACCACAACACTGGTGGACAAACCTTTAATACTTCTCTTCCTGCAACAAGCTCATGTAAACTGTACTTAAAGCCACAGAGCATGTAATAACTGTAGTGCTGCGGTTGGTGTTTGGGGATGCTTTGAAACTCAAACTCACTGAGTCAAACAGAGGAGCTCAGACCTTACTGTTCCACACTAAAGTGCTCAGATTAATGAACAGATATACGACAAACCTTTTGAGGGGCAGAGGTTTTGTGTGATGTTTGTATGGATTTTGTCCAGCGCTCCAGTCTCTGTAGTCTGAAACCCTGTAGATTAGGTAGGTGTACAGTACTGTCGAAGCTAAACTGCTTGTTTTTCTTGCGTGTCCCTACGATGAACTGGAGTCTCAAAAATGGGGCTCTTCTCCTGTTTCCATTGCAATAAATTGAGTTGCTGGAAAAGTTATGAATAAAAGAAGCAATATGAATAGATGGCATCAGACTTTGGAAACTTATGAGTTTTTTATTAATTCACAGAAAAACACATTATTGTAGGATGTGAGGGGGTTACCCTGCTCACAACCTTAATTACTTATTCAAGACTAGTTCAAGTTCAAGGAATAGTAATTGTTATTTATTCACGGATTCTCTTCTTTTTGGGTTAGACAATATCTTGTGTGACCAAACGAGTGATGTAATATGACATGAGACGTTGTTATATTTGACCCATCAAGGAAATGCGGTCATTTATTTAACAGCTCATTAAAATAACATCATAACATGTACACTTGATTGGTTCTAATCAACTTTCCTATAAATTGACATCAACAGATGGAAATCACATGAAGTAATTTCTACTAGCAGACAAATATTTATGGAACAACAGATCAAGTTATGTAGAAAGTAATTAACTTATATCTGAAGGCACTTTTAACTTAATGTTACTGGCAAAGATAAGAAATTAGAAAGAGGAGGAGGAGGGGAAGCTTGTCTAACTGAGTGAATGAGTTCAACCAGGACATGGCAGCTCTCCGTCCGACAGCCAGCTAAACCCAGGTACAGTACACTGACCCGGAATTTACACTACATGCGTTCCGGCTCCGCTCCGCCCCGCTCCGCAGGTCGCAGCTGAGCGTCTCAAAGTCCAGTTTACACTACCTCCGCTCTGGTCCGGTCCGCCTGGATGCGCCGCTCCGAGACGCATGCGCGGGAATTGCGAGATCGCGCGATAAATCAAGTGATAAATAAAGAAGTCAGAACAAAACAATTCATTCGGTGGAAGAAGGAGAACAACAGTAGAGACAGCCTCGCTGTTTGGTTGTTGATCTTCTCTCGTAAATGAGCGACAGGACATGGTTTGAGCGACAGGAAGTGATTTATTACATTTCAGAATAAAATACTTTATTTATTTATTTATTTCTTGTATTGCGTTTGTAGGCATAGTCATAAATGATAGTTTGACAGCATTTTTGAACACATAAATCCGTATAGAACTAGGATTAGTATGCCCGTGGCTGTGCTGAGCCAGTGTAAACGCTCTCATTGATTATAATGGGTGCGTATTTGCTGCGGAGGTCGGACCGGAGCGGACCGGAGCCGGAACGCATGTAGTGTAAATTGGGGGTTAGTAACATCAAACAGCTCGTTACCTTGCAAAGACGTCAGTCTCGGTGGTAAAGAGAGGGCTTCCAGCCTTAGCATGTTACCTTCCAGTGTCTCCTGTGTCCGCTTTGATCGGCAGAAGTAACAGTGGTTCCGGTTGGTTTCCAAAATAAAATATTCCTCAGAAGGAATTTTTATTCAAAGGTTTTGAGCTTTAAGCTTGTTCAGATTTACAGTGAGCGTGCTATGAACCCTTACTGAGGATGAAACCTTTGGCTCATGGTCAACGTCCAACAGCTCGCGCTGAGTCCAAGAAGATCATGACTCCTTCAAATCCTTAACGCAACCTCTCAACTCAACTGAAAAGTTCAAGGAAGTCAGAGCTTTTAAAGAGAGCTTGACTTCCTGATACTTACTCCTTCCCGACTGGTTCGCAACCAGGAAGTAGGAGGAGATTAGTGGGGGTCAAGTGAAGGTTTGTGGCATGTCCTTCGACTTGAACAGAGTCTTTGATTATCAAAATATTGAACATAATAATGATAATACAATAACAAAAGGTTATACTTTTAATTATTTGAATTAGAACAAAAATAAAAAGTCTCTTGAAGGTTTTCCAAGAAAGAGATGTCTCACACTGAGAGTTTTCAGAGAAATAGGTGTACCACTACATTATCCAATGCATTATTATAGGGAAAAAGCAGCTTTGGCGCAAGACCATCTTAGTCTAAAACTTAGGTGATACTCAAGTGCCGCGGGCCAAATTTGGTCCCCCAAGATGACAATTTAAATGTAAAATATTGTATATCTTCTAATATTTTCCTTTAAAACAACTGATGAAGACATATCTAAAAAAGCTAAGTCTGGTCCTCTGGACATTCAAAAACTAAAACAAAACAAAGCAAAAAAAATGTAGAAACGTTTCGTCTTTCGTCCGAAAGACTTCCTCAGTCTGAGTTGCTGTGTTCAGCTCAGTCTTATAAATAGCACCCTCCCACAGTGTTGCACAACCAGTTGGCTGATGACAGCCTGAAACCAGTTGCTCACATGATCAAGGAGGGCCATCAGCCTAACAATGGATCATTAGCACCCTGATGGTTGTTTGCTATTCACAGTATCACCTCTGTGAATAGCAAACAACCATCAGGGTGCTAATGATCCATTGTTAGGCTGATGGCCCTCCTTGATCATGTGAGCAACTGGTTTCAGGCTGTCATCAGCCAACTGGTTGTGCAACACTGTGGGAGGGTGCTATTTATAAGACTGAGCTGAACACAGCAACTCAGACTGAGGAAGTCTTTCGGACGAAAGACGAAACGTTTCTACATTTTTTTTGCTTTGTTTTGTTTTAGTTTTTGAATGTCCAGAGGACCAGACTTAGCTTTTTTAGATTTTTCTACCTGGATTATTGAGCATGCATCAGAGTATGATGAAGACATAATTTAGTATAGACTTCTCTTGCCATCTGGCTAACTTTGAAGCCAGAAAGAAGGCTGGATCATTCTACCATTAATGATTCTGATGTGGAAAGAGCAACAGAACATCAAGTGAGACATATCAAACTCTTGTTCATGAACATGCAACTAAGAAAAGTCATCAGGTATCTGACTCAATTTAATGTATCAGCTGCTGCCACCTGGAGAAAATATTTTTTGGGGCTTATGTAGTAATAACGTGATAATATCACGTAATAACGTGATACGTATCACGTTATTACGTGATATTATCACGTAATAACGTGATATGTATCAAGTAATAACGTGATACGTATTCATTCATTCATTCATTCATTCAACCTTTATTTATACAGGCTAGCCTCGTTGAGTCACGGGGACTCATTTACAAGAGGGACCTGTCTCACTCACACCAAACAACCATCCACTCTCACACTCACACCTAGGGTCAATTTAGAGTCACCAATCAGCCTAACAAGCATGTTTTTTGGTCTGTGGGAGGAAACCGGAGTACCCGGAGGAAACCCACGCATGCACGGGGAGAACATGCAAACTCCACCCAGAAAGGCCCCGGACCGGGATTTGAACCGGCAACCTTCTCGCTGAGAGGCAGCAGCTCTACCAGTTGTGCCACCGTGCTGCCCGATTACTATTACTATTACTAGTATTACTTGATAATATCACGTAAAAACGTGATACGTATCACGTTATTACTTGATACGTATCACGTTATTACGTGATACGTATAACATTTTCAATGCATGTTATACAGGTCCTTCTCAAAAAATTAGCATATTGTGATAAAGGTCAGTATTTTCCATAATGTAATGATAAAAATGAAACTTTCATATATTTTAGATTCATTGCAAACCAACTGAAATATTTCAGGCCTTTTATTTTTTTTATACTGATGATTTTGGCATACAGCTCATGAAAACCCAAAATTCATGTCTCAAAAAATTAGCATATTTCATCCGACCAATAAAAGAAAAGTGTTTTTAATACAAAAAAAGTCAACCTTCAAATAATTATGTTCAGTTATGCACTCAATACTTGGTCGGGAATCCTTTTGCAGAAATGACTGCTTCAATGCGGCGTGGCATGGAGGCAATCAGCCTGTGGCACTGCTGAGGTGTTATGGAGGCCCAGGACGCTTCGATAGCGGCTTCGATAGCTCATCCAGAGTGTTGGGTCTTGCGTCTCTCAACTTTCTCTTCACAATATCCAACAGATTCTCATACACGCCATACACGCTCATACAGACTCTTGTTCATGCTGCTGTTCGATGTGATGTTTTTGTGCTATTAGTGCCTAGTATATTTTTAGATAATGTTAGTTCATATCTTAGATTTTAATGTTTTTGTTTTACATTTTATTGATAGATGTCACTGGGACAGAACAGAGTGTTCATAAAATTGTTTCACAGCATCTACCAAATGGGGTGCGAATGACAACAAAGACTGTCTTACTGTCACGCAAGGACTTACATCCATTATTAATATTTCTTTTACTAATATTGTCAATTACAGTTACTAACACCTCAGCTCAAAAACATTAAAAATTATCCAAAAAATCTAAGACCTACACCAAACTGCTGAAATTTTGGTTCATTTTGTTAAATTTTCATCTGTCTACCAACAACTTTGCTCTGCTTTTACATTCATTTCCACATAACCAGTGGTGGAGAAAGTACTCAAACACTGTACTTAAGTAAAAGTACAAATAAACAGACAAAAATGTACTCTAGTAAAAGTAGAAGTACCACATTAATTATGGGTAATGGTGCTGATACCATGTGGATGGACATCTATACTTATCACGTAATAACGTGATACGTATCACGTACACGTAATAACGTGATACGTATCACTTAATAACGTGATACGTATCACGTTATTACGTGATCATTTGTAGTAATAACGTGATACATATCACGTAATAACGTGATACGTATCAAGTAATAACGTGATAATATGTAGTAATTACGTGATAAGTATCACGTACGTGATACGTATCAAGTAATAACGTGATACGTATCACGTTATTACGTGATTTTATCAAGTAATAACGTGATACGTATCACGTTATTACTTGATACATATCACGTTATTACGTGATAATATCACGTAATAACGTGATACGTATCACGTTATTACTTGATACGTATCACGTTATTATGTGATACGTATCACGTTATTACGTGATATTATCATGTAATAACGTGATACGTATCACGTTATTACTACATAAGCCCCAAAAAATATTTTCTCCAGGTGGCAGCACTACGCTTCCATAGTGGCCTGTGCCTTGGACAAAGTTTTTTAAATTTTGGCTGCTTTTGGTAAATGAGTTTGACGCCCCTACGTCTTTAATTTCATGTAAATTTCAACGCTTAAGTTTCAACTTTGTATTCTGAATGCACCACACCTCATCAGTAACAGAGAAAAGCTTCTGCATCAACACCAACAAACCATCTGTCACATACAGGGGCTTCTGTGTGTATGTCAGCTCTTTAAGATGCCATCTTTAGCTTCACGCCTGTCACCAGTAGCCTTTTTGCCGCATACATTTTCATAGTCTTGCTGTCTGTTTTGAGCTAAGTGACAGCAGGCTCTGGTTTTAGACTGAATAATCTGAGCTTGAGACAACATCCGGCTGCTGTCTGGCTGTGCATTAAGTGTAGGAGTTGGACTTTGAAAGCAATGGTGCATGTAGGGCACCGGCTGATGGATGGATCCTCCAATGAAGTCATGTTATGTATTCCTGATGAGAGTAGCGGATCACAGTTCAGGATTTATGAGACTATGGATGAGCTACCTCTCCATACGATGTTGTCTCTGTGAGGTAGAAGTCCAAGGCTGCTCCTTACTGTGATTGATGCACATCTGGTGATCAAGCTACCACACCGACAAACATTTATCTGCTTTATTGAGTGAACGACTTGCACCCAAGTTTTTTTCACCCTCCAGTGTTAATGGCTTTTGCGATTAAGACGTGGCAGCCTGTGAATAAATAAATAGCCAACAACCATTTAAAAACAAACAGAGTTTAACCCTAACCCCAAAATTAAGTTCATGTCAGAATTTTAGACTGAGATCATCAAATGTTAAGAAATGTCAAAGTGTTAGCTGCTTTGCTCAATCCTTGGAAAGTTGCTTAATAAATGTAACGCCACGTGCAAAATCTCATTTTCAGAGTAGAATGTGTGTTTGGGATGGCTCTCAATTACTACCACATCAATTTTTAGCCTAACATCTTTAAAATTGTATGAGTTATAATAGCCATCATTGTATTGGCTAATATTTATTAGCTGTGGCAGTCAACTTGAATTGGACCAACTCAAATTGTAAATCTACCACCAAACAGGAATAAATGTTCATAAAGGAACACCCCACCTCCACCCTTTTGATATTTGGCTGCCCCCTTGCTAGTCAGACTGTTTGTATATAAATAAAGTCAAAGTTTCTTTATTTGTCATATGCATCACATATGGAAAATGTGGTGGAACGAAATTGTGTGCATTTACATCCAACAAACGTATAAATTGTAAAGAAAAACAGTAATAAGATCTAAGATATGTACTAAGCACTAGTAGTACAATAAGAATACGCCCAACAACAGCACGAACATGAGTTTGTGTGAGCAGATGAGTACAAATGAACACAACAACATGAAACAAATCAGCAGCATGAGATCAGCAACATAGATAGTCAGCAGAACATATCAACACTCAAGTGGTATCACAGGGATTTCTTTCACAGTGGTAATCCTGGTTATAGAATAATGAATCTAACAGCCTCAGGGTAGAAGCTGTTCCTCAGTCTAGTGGTGAGGGGAGTGGGGCAAAAAAGTGTGTGTGCTGGGTGAGTGGGGTCCTTCATGATGCAGGTGGCTCTCTTCCTGCATCTGGAGGTGTAGATGTCTGTGATGGTGGGGAGACTGACTCCAACATCTTCTGTGCAGCCTTCACCACTCTCTGCAGAGCTTTTCTTTCTGCAGCTGTGCAGCCTCCATGCCACACGTTGATGCTGGAGCACAGGATGCTCTCCACTGCACACCTGTAGAAGGAGGTGAGGACTGAGCTGCTCAGACCAGCTCATCTCAGCCGCCTGAGGAAGTAGAGTCTCTGATGACCTTTCTTCATCAGGTTGTTGGTGTTGTTGATCCAGCTGAGGTTATCATTCATGTGTACACTCAAGTACTTGTAGCTGGAGACCACTTCCACCGCAGATCCTCCCATGTTTGGTGGGGGGTAGGTGTGTTTGTTCCATCTGACGTCTACGACCATCTCCTTTGTCTTCATCACGTTGCCGTGAAGGTGTTTATTTCTGCACCAGCATCATTGTTTGTGATGCATCCCACCACCACTGCATCATCTGCAAACTTTACAATATGACAGCCTGGATGGGTAGCTGCACAATCATATGTGAGCAGAGTGAACAGGAGAGGGCTCAACACACATCCTTGAGGAGAGCCAGTGCTGAGGGTTATGGTGGAGGAGGAGAAGTTGTGGATCCTCACTGACTGTGGTCTGTTCGAAGTCCATGACCCAGTTACAAATGGAGGGGCTTAGTCCTAGTGTGAGTGCCGGTAGTTTGTCCATCTGGGTCTGGGGGATCAGGATAATGAAATGAATAATTAGTAATTATTATTAATTGCTAATAAATAACCTGTCTGATTGAATGTGAAAACACAAAAATGGCTATAACTCGGTCATTTCTGCAGATATAGAGATTTTGGGAATAGGTGAGAGTTATCTGTAACACATATTTTGAGCACCAACATTTTTTTCTTTAAAACTTTTCCATGTAAGGTAGCGGCCTGTACGCATTGTTTCAAGGAATGCTACTTTAAATTTTGAGTATGAATTTAGGAGAGGAGAAGCTGAGCTTCAGTGAGCTGCTTAATGTCAAATTATTAAGTAAAAAAAGTGTAAATTAGAAGACATTCAAGACAATTCCCTAACTCCTGTGCTGCAATACAAATAGTCTATGCAGTATAACAACCGCATACCAAATGTCTTGAAATTTTAATATAATTTTGATTTGGTTGCGCCACCAAAGATTTACAGTAAGCTTCATCACCCTAATGGAATAAATGCAGCCTTCATTGCAAGAAAACATAGAAACAACTAGAACTGGACAGTTATTGAAAACATATTGTTGTGAATTCAATGTGCACAGATCAGTTTTAGAAACAACTTGTAGGATGCAATAAATCATTAACTATTATCTTCCAGTTACCAGCCAAAATTAAATGTTGCCAGTCAGCTGGACCCTATGATGCTTACATCCAGTTTAGGTGACTGTAGTGGAGAGTGTTGAAAGTGTAGCAATGACAGAAGGATAAAAGAACAGGGAGCAAAATGTGGGTTTTTCCAACTTAAAAATGTGTATACATTTTTATCAACTGCATTGCAACTATATGTTTTATTATCATGCAGCCTTGATACACATTATATTTTAAAGAAGACCCTGTGCTTTTTTTATACATCTGGAATTTTCAAGAACAATTTCCACATTAGCACAAGAAACTGCAGGTGCTTTGGTTGCTTCACTTTGCTTTTGAGGTGTGGAGTAGGAAGGTCTAACGACAGCTACTTTCTGCCAATGCCACTGTCAGAGGTCATTGCTTGTGTTAATGATCCGTACAAAACTAAACTGGGTTTTATTTCCCCCACCATCTGTAGCCAGTTGTGCCACACAGGTGTAAACTGGCACTGAAGCAAAGCCCTCGTTTTGTTTGTAGTTTGATTTACATCTTTATATCAGTGGCATTCAGTTGTACAAAAACAAGAAGACATAAAAATATTTGTTTTCAAAAGGATATTTATCATTTCAACTATAATCAATTCAAAACATTTACCAAGAAATGGAACATACACTTCCCCATGGTGGGGGATCCATGTGGCAACCAAATGCATAGAAATATGACGTACGCTACATAATTTTAAAAATAACATGCTGCATAATACATTTTATTTACACCTGCTGCCAAAGGTGAAGACAGAGCAACATTTTAACATGTATAAGAGCAGCAAAATATCTCCTTATCCTTTTCATAAACATTTATGAAAATTTTAGAAAGTAATCTTTGAATGTACATCTGCAGCTTTTACAACTTTTGTAGTCATTCCCATTCAAGATGTTCACCACAACTAAGCAATTTCAGCTACTAAAAATAGCTATAACAGCTAATTTTACAGACATTGAGCTACAATTAGAAGTGGTAGTAGCTGAGAGTCATTCCCAACACATACTTTGAATGTAACATCTTGCAGTATTGCTTTAACAGAACGTGATGATGTTTTTAAGCCTTGCCTAAATTGGCTCCACTTGACCAATTTCCAATATAAGATCATAGCATAGGATAAAACTCGGCATAAAAGACCTTTAGTTTTTGTTGTTGTTGTTGTTTTTCTAGAATTTATTTTATTTATTTTTACAAAAAGAGACATGCTTCTGATATTATTGCAACATCAATGTGTACTTTGTCTCCATCAATTGTCTTTACGTTTTAGTGCCTGAAAATGTGCAGCCTGCGGAGGCAGCACAATGTCGGTTTTATTTTCAGATGATTTATTGTGACGAGAAAAAAAATATTTTGACAAAAGAACGCCAAGTTACAGTAGTCCCTCGTTTATCACGGGGAATACGTACCCTGAAGACCCATGAGAAGTGAAAAACCGCTAAGTAGGAATATTAGTACAAGTACTAAGCAGTAGTTTATTTTAATATATATATACAGTATATATGCATATATACAGTATATATATGCATATATATATACACATGTACATATATATA
>JBBPBX010032188.1:3400-13476 GCA_038048925.1 Garcialebias charrua | reverse complement strand
ATTTCAGCTCCCTGCCTTGTCCGCTCTTTGCCACCTGCAAGCACTCTTGGCCACGCCCACTTCTCCGCTCTGCACAATGAACAGCTGATCAGCTGCAGGAGGAAGCTTTTTCTGCAGCTGTGGGCTGCACAAATGTGCAGCAGGTGCTAAATAATTTAAAATAATTTATTTAAAAATAAAAATTCCATGCCGATCGCGCGGCTCATTCATCAATCATCCAGTTGTGTGTCATGTCCAATCTTATTTTAAGAAACAGCTGTAGAGCGAGTCCGCGATAAACAAACAGTGAAGTAGCGAGGGACTACTGTAAACAGCAGGTTACCTCTTAATACATTTTTAAACCAGAACTGAACAGCTGAACGCAACCTGGTTTTTACAAGATTGTTTTGCTGCTTTAGCTTATTTTCTAATTTGACATTAAAGTAAAATTAAACCTGAATGTTTATTTTATTTTATATGTTGTGTATATACCTCACAGTTGGATCATGGATGCTTTGTTTTGTAGGAAAGCACAGACAATCACTAATAATGGTTATTTTTGGGGTTTGCTTGTCCAACGTGTCATCCAGATGTCACTCTAATGTGCTTCACAAATCTGTGGGGACCCTTAACAATGCACAGTTCCACAGAGAGATGTGTTCAATTTCCAATTATCTCTGGCTTTTTTGTTTAAACAACCATTCTATAAACCAGTTGTTAGTTTAGCTGCTTTGTATCCTTCTTTTTTTTTTTTTTAGAAGTCTTTATTCATTTCATAACAAAATTAAAATACATAACATAACAAATAACATATCTTTAACTACAAAACATAGTATATATAAAATGAAAGGCAGCAGATGAAGAAAAAAATCTTATAATATCTGCTCCTTTGTTATCCAATAAACCATTCAAATAAACATATTCAAAAAATTGTCAAAACAAGTAAATAACTCAAGCGATATTTCAAATATCTAACACTTTTCATGAAATACATTCATATATTTTTTTTAGCATATGGACTTTTACCAGTTTCTTAAATATTGAGATAGATTTAGCTTCCTTAACAGATAACTCTAAATCGTTCCACAGTCTAACACCTTGAATTATGGTAGATCTTCCCTTCAAACTGGTTCTGAATTGCGGTTTAAGAAAAACATCTTTCCCCTTAAGATTATAATTACTGGATCTTTTCACATAATTATTTTGGATATTAGAAGGCAATGCATTATGATGCGCTCTATACATAAATGACAAGATGTTATAATCCACTAAATCAGGGAACTTCAAAAACTTCAATTCACAAAATAATATATTTGATGGATGACAATAATGTTTACCCTTGATAATTCTTATAACTCTCTTCTGCAATATAAAAATGGGCTTTGTAATTGATTTACATGCTTTTCCCCAAACATTAATACAGTAAATTAAATGTGGCACAACAATTGTATTGTACAACAAACACAAAGCTTTATAATTCAGTAGATACCTGAAATTGCAACAGTTTGATATTTTCGTTTTAACTGAATTTATGTGTTGCTTCCATGATAATTTATCATCAATGATGACACCCAAAAACTTCGCCTCATATACTCTACAGATTTCTGAATTGTCAATCTTGAATGAAACATCAATATTTTTATTTTTATTGCTAAATATCATATAATTAGTCTTATCTAAGTTTAACGATACTTTGTTGAGTCTAAACCAATTTAGAATTTTATTAAACTCAATCATCATTAATTTCAATAACTGTTCAATATTCGTACCAGAACAAAAAAAAGTTGTGTCATCTGCAAAAAGAACACATTTAAGGAGACTAGACGCCTTAACCAAATCATTTACATACAGGATGAACAACTTTGGACCAATTACAGATCCTTGAGGAACTCCACATGTAATTTTGCTGTAATCCGATCTTATATCATTTATATGCACAAATTGTTTCCTCAAAGTCAAAGTCAAAGTCAACTTTATTGTCAGAACTGCAATATGTACAGGACATACACAGGACCGAAATTGCGTTTCTCTCAGTCCCTCGGTGCAACAGTAACCATCTAAACACTAAACACTAAAACATTTAATAAACATAAGCATAAAATAGTAAAAGTGTAACACTGTCCTGAGTTTTTCATAATAGTATAAAAGTATGAAAATTTACACCAACACTGAAACACCAAACACCCCTGAAACACCAAACACCCAATGAACATAAGCATAAAATGAAATAATAAAAGTGTAATACTGTCCTGAGTTTTTACATAGTAGTATAAAAAGTATAAAAAGTATATCTATAAAATAAACTGAAGGTTCTAGCATTGACATTTGCAAAGAGTGGCACAGCAGCATATAAGTTAATGTACACAGTATATGTATGAGGTAGTTGATGTTGGTATAGAGGCAAAGTGGCATATGCAGTGAGGCACATAAGGCACATTTGGCATCCTTAGATAAGGCTAGTCAGAGAATGCTATATATGTATCTGCAGTAGTATAGATAAAAGTAGTGTAAATGTAAACAGTAGTAATAAATGTAAAGCAGTAGTAGTAAATGTAAACCGTATTAATAAATGTAAACAGTGAATGTAAACAGTAGTATGACTATAGGCAGTAATGTAATACAAACATTAGTGCAAATATGAGAAGTAGTGCAAACTGAATGAGTACATGACCGAGAGTTTAGTGAATATCATCATCCTGTTATTTAAGTAACTGCACACCCACTTCAGAGTCAATCCTCTGATACCATATTTATACAATTTCTCAAAAAGAATGTTATGATCGACCGTATCAAAAGCCTTTTTTAAGTCAACAAACACACTAACACAATACTGTTTTTGGTCCACAGCAGTTGTTACTTGTTCAATAAAGTCCACAAGCGCCATGGATGTTGAATTTTTTGCTCTGAAACCATATTGGCTATTGGTTAAAATATTTTGTTTTTCAATAAATTGGTCTAATCTGTTACTAAATAATTTCTCCAATATTTTAGAAAACTGTGGTAACAAGGATATCGGTCGATAATTATTAAACTCACATTTGTCACCTCCTTTGAACAGAGGTATCACTTTGGCCACCTTCATTCTGTCAGGAAATACTCCCTTTGTAAATGATAAATTGCATATGTATGTAAATGGTTCGATTACATGACCCAGTATGTGCTTTACAAACATCATATCCATATCCATAAAATCCTTTGATCTTTTGTCCAAAAATTTATTAATGACATTCATTATTTCATATTTATCAGTTCCATGCAGGGACATGCTTTCAGAGTAATCATCAATTAAATAATTCACATCCTTATTCACCTTAGGTATCCTTCTCTTTTTAAATATCCAATGAACCCCGCAGAAGTAATTTGATTATTTTGTGCGACCTATCTGTCTCAGCTCTGACCAGTTCAGTTTCTGTTTTCACTGCCCTGGCCAGTAATGCAGCAGAGCATGTGGTTATTGGAAGTGCAAACAACACAAGTCCCGGGGCTTTTTCAGCCTAAACAAGAGGTGGCATCTTAACACACACTTGGTAGTTGAGGTCAAAGGTTAACATGGAGTTCTGTTCACCAGTCAGTTCTAAAATGTCCAGCCAAAGTGTCCGACGCATCCCTCCAAGGTCATTTACATTTTGAAGCCTTTTTTTTTCTGTGACGAGACTCAGGCCCGGTCGAGGTCACGGGGAGTTTGCACGAATGTTATTTTTGTCGTTGCAGCTATCATTTTGTGGGATTATCCCTGCCAAGTTAATTTGAAGCTGAAGTTTCCTATCTGCGCAGGCAGCTGCTTCCAATATGAAGCATTGGTGGTGGCAGAGAAATTGTTAGGCTTTGCCAAGACGGATGTGTTGCTGTGGAACATTTCTCACCCGGCCTTCATTTATCAGGATGTGTTCAAGCAGGTGGAATTTGCCTTTTTGTGGTGTAATCTACTTCCTAAAGGTAGCAGGAGAGGACAGTCTGATTTACCTGAAACCTAAATTACACAGCAAGTAATCCTCCTCCTATATATGGAACATGTTGGCAATTTAAACGTTAAAATAGCCTGGATTAATTTTTTTCATATTCATAGAAGACACCTTTCTGCTCACCTTTAAGTTAGAGAACTAATCTTCCTGCCTGTCTGTTCAGCCTGGGGAGTTTGTCCAATCCTTCAGTGCTCTGGACTTTTGTATAACGTAGCAGAGAGAAGAAAAATACAGAATCTTCTAAGCTGAAAATCCACAGGTCAAGTTAATATTATGGATCCGCTGGGATGCCTCTGCCTGGCTTTTCTAGAACGGTTTGCATCAGACCCGCTCCCAAGCAAAGGAGCTTTAAGACAGCCGACTCGGTAATAGCCTACGTTCTCCCAATTCACACAGTTTCTTGGCATTCCTGGGATATCACTCAATCTGTGCACGCCGCCCATCTGGCAGGAGGCTCTGCACAGTTAGACGTGACTGTTGACTAGGTGTGAAAGTGGACTGCACAGGATTACTGTACACCACCTGGAGAGCCTTAAGACATCAGAAATTTGGAGGCAAAACAGGAAACAGTTCTGAAAACATCACAGCCTGGGGTGATTCTCTACATCAGTGCTCAACAACAAACAGGAAAGTATCGTATTCTTAACAAACTCCAGTAGAAATGGTGCGTTTCTTCGCGCCAGTAGCTTCCAAATTGTGTATTCGTTGACAATACATAAGAAGTTCTGAAATTGTGACATATTCATCATTTGAATGTGAAAAAATGGTGGACACAGATTTTCTTTATTTTCTTTGAATCATAGTCTGATAGTTGATTTGATTAAAAAAAGAGATACAGCAAATAGAAAGCCCAATTGAAGAGGTAGTTTAGTCTTATTTGATGAATATTGTAGTAGTAAATAAGCACTAAAGTCACTTTTTAAAACTGTAACTTTATTATACAACGTCTTCCATGTTTGAAAGTCCATTTGGCTACTGGGGTCTTGATCACCAAAGCTTCTGCCTCCAACCATACACTGGCTCCTTAGGGCATTTTGCCACTGTCTCCACTCTCATTGGCTCTGCCCCACACGTCACCAGTTAAGGGCTTGCTCATTGCTGGTACCCAGCCCCACTCAGCCCGCCACCTTGTTCATGGTTCCAATCAAACTGCTCTGAATTGATGATTCTGACGTAAGCAGACAGCAGCCGTCGATCGGCCAGCAGAGCTACGTCAATGGATGACCCGTCCAGCGAAACTGCAAACTACACTTCAACCTCCATTTCCTCTCTGATCGTGTTGGCAGATGGCGTCACAAGAAATGAGTACATTTCTATAGAGCTATTGGAGATGATGGCATAACATGGGTACACCTGTAAGCAGTGCCAGGATAAGCTAAAGAAAAGGAAGTCCAATTATAGGGTGATTAAGGACCACAACGGGTGGAGTGGTTCCAACACAATGACCTATTACAACAATGCCCACGTTGCATTGACGATCCCACCCATTAAGCGGGGTAAAAAAATCACAGTGGCAAATCACCTGAGAAGGACTGAAAAGGCGAGAGCCGAGTAGAGTCACACTTACCAAAGCAAAGCAGCTTTACAGTCCATCCTTCAGGTATTAGCACTTTGAGATTTTTATTAATGAAAAGTGCATTATAAATGGAATTCATTATTATTATTATTATTATTTACAAATGTGCTGGTCCCATGTAACTTGTTCAAGTTGTGGTTGAAGGATCATCCACCAAGGGCCAAATCTTCTTTTTCAGGCCTGGTTCTAAAATAGGGCCCCAGTATCACTGGTGTGATGAAAGTATCTTGGTTTTTTTTGTTTCCTTTTCATTGTAAGGATAAATCTTGCTAAATCAGGCCCATCATCTTTAGACAATTCACCATGAGAGTCCTTACTTAGGTCCAACCACCATGAGAACACATCTCTTTGTGTCCTTAATTCACCAGAACCCTTTTACCATTTTGAGGCAGCTATTGATGAAGGGGAACATCCAAATCTAATACTGTGGTCTTCAATTGGAAAATAGTAAAATGCCTTTAGTTTGGAAATGAGCTACTACCCCTAGTGGAAAGATTCAAGTACTGGTATACCGTATTATTATTATTATTATATATTTTTTTCATGTGCAGAGGTAGAACAAAGCAAGAGATTGAGAGTATTGCCAGTGATGCAAATGATGTACCAGTATGTTGTGGTGAAGAAAGCTGAGCTGTCGGTTTACAATTTGATCTACATCCCAGTCCTCACCTGTGATCATGAGGTATGAATGAAAGACTGAGGTACAAGATGCTCAAATGTTCTTCCTCTGCTGTAGCTGGACTCACTGATTGGATTATGGTCAATATTCATAGTGACCCAATCCTCGACAATATAAAATTTTTTGTAATTGGTATATTACGAAGGTATTTCTTTTCAGATTCTTGTATAATTGAATGCCATGTAGTTTTGAGGGGGAATTTTCTGACCTAGACTTTAACTCCAATCATCACATTCTTGTTCAGGAAATTTTGTTTAGGTTTTAGCCATAAAATCAGGTCTGTGAAGGGATCACCCTAAGAAATTTGAAGGTTTCTAAGATATATACTACTGTAATATGTTTTATGTCACATCAGTGATTTTGCTTTTCATGCAAGTTGTTTATGAGTAGAAGTGCTTTTAAATCCATCACATAAGGACAGTAATATTTTTCCAAGCTGCCACAAATGCTCAATCAAACATTACAGCAAGACAATCTTGTATAAGAGGATGGATTCTGGAGTCCATATGATGGGCAATTTAAACCATCAGAGGTGAGACTGAAAAGGATGAAAACATAATCTTTAATAAATCCTTCAGTCCTTTCACACACCTCTAAGAATCTATTCTTCAAAACAGTATTTTGTGACATCTAATCAACTTTTATTATTTTTCCCTACAAAGGTCTCACAACAAGTATTAATAAGTATTTTGTCAGGGAGAACCTTCTTTTGTTCTCTTTTACATTTCAAACTCCTTTGGCAAAATTGAATATTACGTTGCAGGGAAATTATATAAAAGAAACTGACAGTACATTTGCCTATGCCTTTAAAACTCATTCGCAGGAGAACTTTTTACTGCGTATACTAATAAAGGAACAGTTGTTAAAATGAAATAGCAACGTATTTAATTAAAATTGAACATAAAACAAGTACTATCCTATTTATTGTACCCAACGTGTTTGGTCTTCTGCTCTTTACAAGTACAAAACTCAATGATTTAAATGGCAGCCATTGTTTTTCTATACTATTTAATGACACTATCATGAGCACTTATTGACCTTAGCAGGAGCATGAGCGATGGGACGCTGCCAGTGAAATGAAGATGATGAATAAAAGATAAGCTGGAGAAAAGTGCTGAACTGAGACTCTGTCTGAAATCTCAGCTAAGCAGCATTTATGAGCACTGGGTATGGAGCACCTCCTCCATACCACACCAGAGCACCACCTCCACAGTGCACTCCTCTGCGTCAGTCAGGAAGGCTGTGTTAATAATATGACCCCTGTAGCTTTTTTAGTCCAGCTAAGGGTAGCGCGTCTAGAGTTGTTTGGGTCTTCTTTTTGACTTTCTGGAGATTGTATAGTGATCTTTGGGCCAATGATGTGTGTAATCTGGATGAGAGTGATAGATGGCTTCTCCCGGGACGGTGTGACAATGAATTCACTTTCCTGTGCACAATGAATGCTCATTTTCCCTTTCTTGCTTTTGTTACTTGGGTTCAATTTACATAATTAAACTGGGCTGGAGACCTCTGGGTGGCTGCTGGAGAAAAATAAAACATTTGACTGGTCACAGGGCTTCTTTCACTCTTTTATTAGTGGCCTTTTTGGTACGTCGCTGTTGTCCAGAGCCTTTGCAAGCACTCATTTCACGCTTCAGCGACTTGCTGTGGTTCATTTACTCTCACCAGTATTTCATTATACAACATATTTCACTTATTTGAATAATTGTTTCATAGTTAAATCTCATTTTTTATGAGCATTTGATAAGTGTGTGCGTTTATTTGAGCATTGATTTTGATACTGGAGAAAAAGTTCCTATATAATTCTACTCAAACATGACATGTACATGATGAAAATAAATAGTTGTATCGCCAGTTTTAGCTCAAGACGTTAAACCAGATTTTTTGAGCATTGACTCGTTATTAGTAAGGATGCCAAATAAAGCCACCCCAGCAGCTGTTTCCTTAGAATCCTGATGTTTTAGCTCATCATACGCAGTCATTGCTCTCTTGTTTTCTTGAGATCATGAGATGATTATTGGGTCAGGAATGAGTGTTTTTCCCATTGCACCCAGTTTCATCATAGATCATTGCTGTCATGACACTTGTGGATGCTCTATAATAGGGAGTCAAGTCATCTATGTGAAGCTCTGCTTATAAGTTTCATTAAGTGACTTTTTTATTGAATTAACTGCTAGCCAGATTGTTCTGGTTTTTGCTAGAGGAAAACCTTTGTATCACTCATTTCAGAATCATTTTTAATAAAACTTTTTAGGTCAAAATAACTGATATTGGGGGGGAAAACATTATAAATAAATAAAATTCTCAAAGCATTTAATGCTTCTTCTATTACAAAGCCAAAATATCCACTTTTGAGGATGCTGTCTTGTATTTTTGGAGTCAGTGGTTGCACACGAGACTTGTAGGGCTGTACCATTGATACGAGGGTCTTGCTAACACACACTCTCTCAACTTGCTAATGGGCTATGACACTATCAATCACAGTGACACTTTCCTTAAGAATTAACAATCAACAAAACACAATTATACACATTTTTAAAATGCATTTTTGAACATGCAACCCCAAGGTAAGAACTATGTGAATAAAAAAATCAATATCTAAAAATAATGTGAAGTATACAGTAGTCCTTTGTTTATTTCAGTGGGTTCCGTTCCCAGTCCACCCGCGATAAGTGAAAAAATACAAAGTAGGAATAGTAGTAAAAGTAGTAAGTAGTAGTTTATTTTAGTATATATAAAAAATGTTTCTAAACTCTAAATGCTCTAAAAGAGCACAGCATGTTATGATCTCTGCTCTCTCTGCCTCCTGCGGCTCTCTGCCACCTGCCAGCGCTCTCGGCCATGCTCCCTTCTCCACTGCAGAGTGGAGATCGATGTTAAAACAATTTATTTTAAATTAAAAAATCCATGCCAATCTTGTGGCTCATCCATCAGTCAGTCAATCGTGTCATGTCCAATCTTACTTTGAAAAACTGCGAAAGAGTGAGTCTGCGAAAGTTGAACCGCGAAGTAGAGAGAGAGACTACTGTATTTTGATTTTTGGTAAAGAAATATCACATTTGTTTAAGACAAAGTCATCCACCATGGGGAGCTCATCCTTCGTGGCTTCAACTTCCAGCTTCCAGTCTTGTCTCTAGTCATGATACAGCTCAATGACAGATGACTTGTCTTGAGATGAAAATAAATGTATTATTTAAAATCTAGCCTCTCTCATGAGATCACTTTGGACTCTCTTAAACTGAAATGGGAAATGGACTTGGAGGAATCCGTATTGGACTCAAACTGGTGAAAGGTCATTAAGAACATTTATTCATCCTCAATCTGTCTGAGACATGCTGTAATCCAATTCAAGGTGGTTCAACAGCTGCACTGGTCCAAAGACAAGCTGTCCAAGATCAAAGCCGACCTGGACCCCGCATGTAATCATTGTAAACAACCTCAAGCTACACCCTTGCACACATTCTGGACTTGTCCCAAACTGCAGACTTTTTGGCAATCTATTTTTGACACCGTCTCTGGGATATCTGGGAAAACTGTACACCCATCACCATTCATCTCACTGTTTGGGGTGGTCCCTGTGCATACGTCCTTCAGCAAGTATGAGAAGGATGCGATTGCTTTTGGTTCTCTTCTGGCCAGGAGACTTGTTTTGTGCAGTTGGACGGACCCACACACCCCAGCATATGTTCACTGAATAAGAGAGGTGATGTATCATATCCATCTGGAAAAAATAAGATATATCCTGAAGGGTTCTGTTAAAAGATTTTGGGACACTTGGCAGCCTTTTGTGTTGTGTGTGGAAAACATGTCAGTGCCTGGTTAATTCATCTGTGTGTGACTGATCTGATGTGTGTGTGTGTGTGTGTGTGTGTGTGTGTGT
>JBBPBX010032187.1:15385-26975 GCA_038048925.1 Garcialebias charrua | reverse complement strand
CGCCCCTACGCACCTGCTGCTGGGGGAGTGGACGTCACATGTCCTTGCGCACCTGCCGTTAGGGGGGAGGAAGTCTGCAGCTCCAGTGATTTGTGGGACAGATTAATCTCTGCTGAGGAAAACATTTCCTCATACACTGGGGCTGACAACAAGGACTACTCGCCGGGGGCGTGGCAGTTGTTCGAGCAGGCGTGGAGAGAGAGACGTGTGCTACGTTCACTGCTGCTCACTCGTGATCAGCCAGGTTCATGTAATCAGCCAGGTTCATCTCCCAGCTCACCACCAGCTGATCACAGCTCCCCATCTAACCCAGCTTCTCCTCTGAGTTCACCGGGCAGCTTAGCAGCAGCGTCACCTGGCAGCTCAGCAGCAGCAGGAGCATCACCTGGCAGCTCAGCAGCAGCAGTAGCAGCATCTGGCAGCTCAGCAGCATCAGCGTCACCTGGCAGGTCAGCAGCAGCAGCAGCGTCACCTGCCAGCACCTTCTGGACTGGTTCCACTCCTGCTGAGACAAGACTGGTGTTCACCTCAGTTTCTCAGCCTGGTTCCACTCCTGCTGCTCAGCCGGATGCTTCTTATGGTGAATCCAGACCGAATGCGTTTTCTACTGCAGGAACGTCCAGTTTACATGCAAAGTCTATGGTGGACGCACCTCCAGCAGCCTCCTGGCGTCTTGCGTCACGTCGCGTGCGTGTTGAGCGTGCTAGAGAGCGATTTCCGTGCACGTGAACCCGCGTCCACCTCCAAAGCACGCCTCCAACATGCTGAAGATTTCGCCGTTCAACTTTCAAACGCCGCTCAAACTCTACCCGATTGGTTGGTGTGTCAACCAATCAGGGAGAGTCGGGGGAGAAGAGAGGGGGTCAGGGGGAGAGTCCCTATGTGACGCGGAAACCAGTGACGCGGAAACCATTGCGCATGTGACGTATTGTTTGTGGAACACAGAAAAAACCCGCGGAGTCATGGAATATGGAAGAGAAACTCATTGTAGCTGTGTGTTCGCGACAATTCCTTCACAACCAGTCAAGTCTGCTCCACAGAGACAGAAATAAAGAGCTCCTCACCTCGCGGAGTGCATTGACGACTCGGTACACCGGTAAGCTCCTCCCCCACACCCCCGCAGCAGCAGGGTTGCCAGATAAACATGAATTTTATTTTTTTATTTTTTATTTTTACCCCTTTTCAGTGCAAATGTTCACTAAACTCAACACATTATTAATCTTATCAGACCCTCACGCAGCAAATATGACAGTTTGGGTAAAAAAAGCAACAGTACTAGATGATTAATTAATTTTTATCTGGCAACCCTGCGCAGCAGTTTTCTGGGTAGTTTCGCTTCTGGCTTTTTGGTCTGGACACAAAGTGCGTCCACTTGCGTGCGTGTTGAGCTTTTTTGCAGTTGAAATCGCGTTCGGTCTGGATGTACCATTAAAGTCCACCAACTGCTGCATCCGGCCCGGGACTCACTCCAGCTGCTCAGCCTGGGGCACCTCTCTGCACACCATTTGCTTCACAGCTGAGTTCACAACTGAGTTCACTAACTGCTGCACTCGGCCCGGGACACACTCCAGCTGCACCAAGACTGGATCCTGTACCAGCACCAAGACTGGATCCTGTACCAGCACCAAGACTGGTTCCTGTACCAGCACCAAGACTGGTTCCTGTACCAGCACCAAGACTGGTTCCTCCACCAGCACCAAGACTGGTTCCTCCACCAGCACCAAGATTGGTTCCTCCACCAGCACCAAGACTGACCCCTCCTGTGCCAGCTCCCTGGTACCAGCACCCAGACGGGTTCCAGATCCTGCTACGTTGGGTCCTGTACCAGCCATCAACCAACCAGGTCCATCAGAAGCAGTGTCTTTTTCTCTCTCCACAGACTCTGTTCCCGAGGTGGTCCTGGGTCCTGAGGTCCTCACTGCTCCATCTGAGGTCCTCTCCCCATCGGAGGTCCCGGCGGTCCTCACTCCATCGGAGGCCCTCATCTCGTTGGGGGTCTTCGTCTCAGAGGTCTTTGCTCCTCCTTCAGAGGTCCTCGTCCAATCGGAGGTGCTCGTCTCGCCGGGGGTCTTTGTCTCAGAGGTCCTCGCTCCTCCATCAGAGGTCCTCGCCCAACTGGAGGTCCTCGTCTCGTCGGGGGTCTTTGTCTCAGTGGTCCTTGCTCCTCCATCAGAGGTCCTCGCCCAACTGGAGGTCCTCGTCTCGTCGGGGTCTTCATCTTAGAGGTCCTCGCTCCTCCATCAGAGGTCCTCATCCAATCGGAGGTGCTCGTCTCGCCGGGGGTCTTTGTCACAGAGGTCCTCGCATCTACTGAGGCCCTTGCTCCAACAGAGGTCCTTAACACTTCAGGGGTCCCTGCTAAACCAGAGGTCCTCGTTCCTGCTGAGGTCCTCTCTGCTGCAGAAGATCTAAGGTCTGCCGCAGAAGATTTTGAACCGCAGGAGATCCAGAGCCAGCTCCAAGTCTGGTTCCTCCTCCTACCATCTCATCTCCTGCAGCGGATAGACATATCCCATTCCACTTCCCCAGAGACATATCCAGCTGCATGCGTGTTGTCTGGGCAGACATGAGGGTTCTCTAAGACCCTGTTGCTATATTGAAAAGATTTTGTCATTTGCATCAAAAGTCCAGATGGTCAGATCCATAACAGTAGTTTTCATTTCAGAAGATGTGTACAAATAGGAGCTCCGTACGATACACAGACAGAGAGCAAAAAATCAGGAGGAGAAGAGTGAGAGGGAAGAGAATGCGTACGCCTCGTACCAGAGCGAGTGAGAGAAAAATAAAATCTCCCTTTAACAAAAATAACAACTTCCACACAAAAACAACAAAGACACTAAAATACACTTGCCAAACCTTGCTTGGTTAGAAAAAAACAAAACTATGTTCAATTCAGTAAAATGTGTTTATAGATTTTAAGAAATACATGGGAAAAACTCAGAGTAAACATGTAATTTTATAAACACTTAAAGAAAGTCACATATATAGATTAAAATCAATATTTTGTTAAAATAGAAGAGGCCACATTTTGAGTGAGTGACAAGTTTATGCATTATGTCATCAAAGAGACAAAAATAATAATTGTCTCCTTCAGTAGGATGGAGAATTAAGCAGCAGTTAAAAAGTGAACATGACTGGACAAACGTGTCTCTCCAGGTGTTCCAACAAGGTGACTTCAGATTTGGCAGTTCTGCTCTCTTGGGAAATTACTCTTGTATGAGAGTGTGTGGGGACTTGGCAGGGGTGCAACACTTGATCGTGTCTTTGATTTTTTTTTTTCTCGTAATGATTACTTGTACAGTGATTTGTCTTTGCCTACCTTGGCAGTGAGTTTCCCCGACTCTCCTAGAAAGAGTAGACGAACATACAGTTTGTTCTCAGAGTGTGAAGTGAAGTGGCTCAACACTTAGAAAAATAGTGTGACAGCACAAAACAACCTGTGTGAAGTAGTCTTATATAAAACTGATTTTCAGTCAAAGGAATTACAGTACATAAACATTTTAAAAATGATTTAAAAACAAGTTGTTCCGAAATTGAAGCCCTGCGTCTTGACTGACAATGTCTTTCATTCTCTCAGCAACTCTAAATTAGACAACATAGGTTTAAAAAGAAATACGAAAAAGTTAAAAATGGATTGTAATTGGTTACTGTTAGAATATTCATTCAACCTTTATTCAGACAGGTTAATCACATTGAGCCTCGAGGACTCATTTACAAGAGTGACCCAATTTCAACAAAGAATGATGACAACAATGGACAACAGCGACAACAATAGATAGTTATAAAAGAGGCATAAAGATTTTTTTAAACAAATTTAAACAATATGACAATAAGTAGCAAAAACAGCTAGATTATAAGGCAAATGTAGAAAACTAAAAACAGGAACACGTCTGCATTGGTCCTTGCCAGGAGTTCAACAGATGTTTAAAGTCACTTATAGGGGTCAAGGTTGAAAGCTTTAGATATTTTTGCAAGATATTCCAGGAAACAGGAGCGGAGTAGGAGAAGACTCTTTTGTCTAGTTCAGTCCTCACTGAGGGAACACTGCAGGTAATCATGTCCTGAGAGCGCACGCTGTAGCTGCACTCACGCAGAGACATGTAGGAGATGTATGAAGGCAGCAGACCAAGAAGTGATTTAAAGCTGAAAATGTACCAGTGAGAGAGTCTACGTGAAGCTAATGATGTCCAGTTAACCAGTGAATACAGGGTGCAGTGGTGGGTACGTTAATCACAGGCAGTTATGAATCTTAGCGCACCGTGATAGACAGCATCCAACATCTCCAGGGTGCTTGTAGAAGCATTAATGTAATGTCACCATAGTCAATGGAGGGAAGGAAAGTCACAGTTACAAGGCATTTCTTCGCTTTCAGTGTTAGACATGATCTGTTTCTGAAAAAGAAACCCAGTTTAACTTTCAGTTTCCTTACAAGGTTTTCCACGTGGAATTTAAAAGAGAGATGCGAATCTACTAAGATACTTAAATATTTATAGGAATCGACAAACTCAATAGAGACACCATTTGAGGATAAAATGGGAGGAAGAACTGCTGGGACTGACTTCCTGTTTGAAAATAGCATCCCTTTGGTTTTATCAGCATTTAGGACAAGGTTGAGATGGAACAAATCTGACTGGATGATGTCAAAATCGGATTGCAAAAGCTGGAAAGCCTTAGCAACTGTTTTAGCTCGACAATAAACATCTGTGTCATCAGCATAGAAATGTAAGGATGCATCAAGGATGTTCTGACCTACATTATCTATGTAGATTGTAAAGAGGGTGGGTCCTAAGAATGTGCCTTGTGCTATCCCATGGACACGTGTTATGGCAAATTACTAAAAAAAGAACATTTGCCCATTCCAAATGTCTTTCTGCCTAAAATTGCAAGAGTTGAGATTATGATGTGCAATTTCACGATGTAAGACAGCAAACCAATAGTTATAGTGTTTCAATAAATATGATCTGAAAAACTAAGAATCAAAAAAAAACTGAACAACAAATAAACAAATAAACTTCTATGTAGGCTTTAAACATGGAGAGGAATCCCATGCTCTGGAAATTAGGCACACTGAACCTGAAACAAGTGCACCATAGTTTATTAAAAATACAGTGGTATACATGAAGTTGTATCATACAATATTTACAACTGAGAACAAACAACTTACAAATGTGTTGGTATGATGGGATTTTGAATTTTTTTTAAGTATTTTGTATTTTTTTTATTTAAATAAATTATTTTGTGCCAGATTCATTTTCTATAACAACCATTTGGGACGGTTGTAAACTAAAAACAATACCTTTAGACTCACGTGTCCCTAACCAGGATAATCACTGGAAGAAAAAAGAAAAATCACTGTAATGCCACTTTAGCTGGTGATCTGGGACTTCTCTGCTGCTGATTATCTCATGTTGCTGATTATCTCATGCTGCAGTATTCATTCATACACATCTGCTCACCATAGACTCATGTTTGGGCTGCTGCTGTTACACTGTATTGTTTTACATTGTTAGTGTTTAGCGTATATCGTATATCTTAGATCCTTATCTATGGTTTCTTTTAATACTTCATATTTTGCCAATTTGGAGTGTAACTGGGACTCTGTGTACATAATTGTATTCCACCTCATGTACCACACGAGATGTTATGACAATAAATTTTACTTGAACTTGAACAATAAAAACAATTATGGTGGTGTGTGTGTGGGGGGGGGGGGTGTATGTGTGTACATAAAACAAAACTGTTCCTGTCTGTAAGGCTGACACATTGTCCAGTTTTAAGACTGGCCAGTCAGCTTAAGATTTTCCTTTGTGATGATTCCTATAGTTGGGCTGGCTTGTTATGCTGCTTAGACTACTAGTATCATGATGTCACTTGTTGGACCCCGAAGTGGCAGACCGGGAAAGAGTACACAACAACCAGGCATACACAATTAAGTGTTCTTTATTTACAGGTGAGTTGGTGGGAAGAGCTGGAAGAGAACTGTGCAGAGGTGAGTATCCAATCTTGACGACTTGATGTTTGAATCTTGAAGTAATCAGAATTGTCTTGCTTGTTGTTCCAGGAGAAAGAACCAAAGGAGAGGTGAGATCCTGGTTTCGGCTAGGAGAAGGCGTAGGTGAGAAACGGTGGAGAGAGGAAAAGGTAGACCCAGTAATTGTTGAACCACTGATGAGACTGGACTCTTGATGTTTCTGCAAGTGCACCCGAGAGTGCTGGATGAGGCCCGTGGAAGGACTTCAGAGGAGCAGGACATGGAGGGCCTGGAGAGGAGCACAGACAATCAGGATTGGCTGTGAAATGAACAGGTAGGTGACTGGTCTCTAGTTTACCCATAGGCAGAAGTTGTCCCAGCACTGAAGAGGTGTCTGGCCGCCGCTTAAGTTGGCCGCAAGAATCAGTCCTCCTCAGACAGCAACAGGTGGGTCTCATCAGGATAATTAGATGTGAACTGTGGAGAGAGTGAGTGAAGGCAAACCAGGAATAATAATAATAATAATGTCACATTTTGTCATCTGTGTATGTTTCCATACAAGACGAAATTTGTCTCTGCATTTAACCCAATCACCACCAGGTGGGGCAGTGGGCAGCTATAGAAAGCGCCCGGGGAGCAATTTGGGGATGAGGTGTGCTGCTCATACACACCACAAGGTATGAAACCAGGGATCCTACAACTAAAAGACAAACTGACCTAATTTCCTTAAATTAATTGTTACAATTGAATAGTTTCATTTGATATTATTTCTATCTCAACGTATGATTCTCAACCTGCCATTGTGTATCGTTCCTCCTTCCTGTTCCTCTCTAACCCAGCTGGTCGAAGCAAATGGCCGCTTGTCCTGAGCCTGGTTCTGCTGGAGGTTTATTTCTCATGAGGGAGTTTTTCCATTGCTGTCTTCATGCTCGCTCAAGATGAGAGTTCTGCAATGAAGTTAAATTCAAAGCGGTCTGCTCCTCAGATAAATAGTGTTAACTTATTATTTTTAAATATGAATGTTTCTGTTCAGTGCCCTGAGATGACTTCTGTTGTGACTTGGCGCTACTGTATATAAATAAGTTGAATTGAATTGAAAACCAACAAAAAAACAGATCCTAAAAATGCTCATTATTATTTTCAGAACTAAACTTCATCCTAATTGAAATCTGTCCACAACAGGTTAGATGTTAATGGTTTGTAACCTTCCTACAGAACCTCAAAACATCTTAACCCTCTCTTTAAACTGATGGCTAAACTATTAGTCCTTAGTGAGAGACCATGAGCATGGGATTGTGAGACCCTTTAGTCTGAGATTACAATGCTAGATTCATCAGTCCCAATGTCATTTTCAAAGTTTTTTTATTGTTGTTGTTGACATTGTCATAGTGCGGATGTGACCATGAAGTGACCACACATCTGTCCAACATGTCTTCAGAGGTGGGATTCAGAATGTATAAAGCGTGGCTTGGAGAAATGAATAAATGTGACCAATAAGTTGTGGGGGTTATGCCAGTGTGTGTCCATGTGAGCTTGTGTGTCACAAGAGAGACATGCTTAGTCATGGTGGATACGTTTCCCCCCAGCAAACCAAGTGAAGGCTAATAATAGCTTCTCAGTGTGTCCAAAAGTTGTCTTACTCCCTCATTAGGAGGAAGTGTAACTGCCTGGATGTTCGCTTCAAGGAAACCCTACCGAACAGAGCTGACCACAGCCTTCAACCAGAGCTGCCTTTGCATGTCTCCGTCTTTGTCTCTGAAGCCATCCATCAATGCTTCGCCTGTTTTATCCTGGAGCCGAGGAGTTCTTAATTAGCTGAGCCATTAAAAGTAAAAAAAAAAAAAGCCACACTGACTAATTCCACATTCAGACACCATCGTCTGTCTGTTGAATGGATGGATTGGATGGTCTGAATATGCCACTGAAGAGCTAAGAATAACCAGCAGCTCTGTTTCATTGCAGTGATTTGCACCTTTTTTTTTTTTTTTTGGTGATGTGAGTACTGTATAGTTGGAATGGATCATTCAGATTAAAATTAATTTATGAATATAAATACTCATTTAGATTGATCCTGATTCATGCTCAATAATCCAGGTAGAAACATCTAACAAAGTTAAGTCAGTTCCTCTGGATGGTTACTTCTTATTGAAATGTTTCATCTTTTATCCAAAAGAGTTCTTCAGTCGAAGGAGCCGAAAGCTAAGTTTGTTTTGGCTCCTCGGACTAATGAAGTCTTTTGGAAGAAAGACACAACATTTCAACAAAAGTAAAGCATCTAGAGGACCTGACTTAACTTTGTTAGATAATTTAGGTTTAATTTAAACTCTGTTACAATATATCAAAGCACTATACTGTATTTACCATTAATTTGACTGGATCTTGTTTTTATTATTTAAATTGATTTTATTGTAGTGATAAAATGACAGACATTCATTTATTTATTTGCTCCTGTTCACACATTCCTCAGCCCTTAGCTAATGTCCACGTAATAACAATTTGTTCGCCTTCTGTTGACAAATTATTCAGAAATATTTTGGCAGTAAACACACATTGCACTATTTACAAAGTTTGACCAAATCGGTTGTGAATTTGTCACTTCTCAACATCAAGGAATGCTAGGCCTTTGGTTTAGTTTGGTTTTATGTCAGATCAAGAAGACAAAATATGTAATCAAAACATGCGAATCACATCTGCAATAACGTATGGCATACAATAAAACAAAGTGATAAATCTAATGGCATGTTCACAAAAGCATACTCAGATTGTGTTGAAATGTATGGTTTGAAGGCAGGAACTCACTCTGATACTCCTCATAGATTTCTGTTTGAACAGAAAATGTACAAATTCAGTCATTTTAATAGTAAACTGAATTAAAAACGGGAAACGCCAAATTTTCATTCATAAACTAAATTGAAAACAACAAAAATTGATACTTGTTGCTTGATTTTACTGTTGTGTTTTCTTTGCATTATTTTTTCATTTATCAGGACCTACCGGCTTCCTCTGACCGCACGTGCCTGACCTTTGAGCCAAACACTTGGGTGCAGCTGACCAAGAAACTTTTTGAATATGAGCGCATGTTAGTTGGACGTTTGATTTTAGAAAACCATCAAAGTGTCCTACTTTCCGTCTTCGAGAAAATTTCTTTCACTTGATCTAAGATAATATATAATAAAAGAATGAGGCTTGTGTTTATTACTAATGCAGCAACTGTCATTGGGTTAAATTTTTACGCAAAGTTAAAATTCATTCATTCATTCATTCAACCTTTATTTATACAGGCTAGCCTCGTTGAGTCACGGGGACTCATTTACAAGAGGGACCTGTCTCACTCACACCAAACAACCATCCACTCTCACACTCACACCTAGGGTCAATTTAGAGTCACCAATCAGCCTAACAAGCATGTTTTTTGGTCTGTGGGAGGAAACCGGAGTACCCGGAGGAAACCCACGCATGCACGGGGAGAACATGCAAACTCCACCCAGAAAGGCCCCGGACCGGGATTTGAACCGGCAACCTTCTCGCTGAGAGGCAGCAGCTCTACCAGTTGTGCCACCGTGATAAAATAACACTTAATGTGAGTTGCAAGCTATAATGATGCTCAACCTACTATCCCATGCATGTCTTATGCAGCTCCTACTTGAGTCAGTAAGCCTCTCCGCTGATGATCACTGACCTGTTTAATCAGTGCAACTGTACTATCTCATTTGCTGCCATGCGCTCTGGTAAGACTGTGTCAGCTCCAACCATCACAGAAACACACTCCTGAATGCATCCCACTGATAAACCCCACCCGGGCAGCAAGGCCTGCTTGCACTCAGCTGAACTGAAACTTCAGCCTCATTCGACAAAGCGCCAGTCTGTTCAAAGGTTTTTAATAAAACCTGGTTTTCATTTTTAATACTTCATGTTTTACCAAGCTCATCATTAGCAAAAAATTTTTAAATGCTCTTTATACACTTGTATACAATGAATATATGCTCTTGGGATTATGGGGCACTATAGGCAGCATATATTACACCACTTGTGCATAATATGATTTTTTAATTTGCTTTAGGTAGAACGCTTGAAATGGGACCGTCATTGTAAACTTATTGTAATCGGTTTGAGCTTCAAATTACATTAAAAATCACAACAGTGTTGAAGAAACCTCCTAGTTTGACTGTGATTGTGTTTAATTTGTGCAATCCAGCAGATGCCTGTGACACATCGTGAGGATAAAGGGGTTTATTCTAATGTATGTCCAACAAGCTTTTCTCAGATTAGCAAAAGCAACAGTCAAACGGACATAAACGTAGTGATTCAGATAACCTTTTCTGCCTACATAAATTTTAGATTCCTAAACATAGCTGCACTTTTATAACATGGAATATAAGTGCACTTCAGTTTAAATAATGCAATAAGTGATTGGGCCAAGATGGTGTAGTGGCAGGGGAATCGGACTTGGGATCCGAAGGACCCAGGTTCGAACCCTGGCCACGGCACACCTTGGGGTGTCTATGAGTGCACATCTATTTTCCCCAGCTCCCCGGGCGCTGACTACGGGTGCTCACTGCACCACCTGGTGGTGGTTGGGTTAAATGCAGAGACCAATTTCTTCTGTCAAGTATGGGAACATACACAGATGACAAAAATGTGAGATTTATTTTATTATTTTATTTAAAGACTGAAATATGTTTTGTTCTCCTCAGGGAGGGGTCTGGGGGGTCCTCCCCCAGAAATTTTTGAATAAAATAGATGCCATTTCCTGCATTCTGGTGTATTTTAATGGGTTGTTTAACATCTAGTTTTACCTACATATATAAACTATTCAATAAGTATTTTAGAGTTAATGGCAGAACAAGAAGCAGCCTGAGACAAACATGTTTCTATAAGAACATTATCAAATATTTTATATGAACGGTAAGGTATTGGCAATAACAGCATTGTAAGAGGGGGACAGTTGAACCTGGAGTCCTCCACCTCTGTTTAATGATGGATGGTTTCTTTTCACAAAGATGGCCTCCTTTACTCCTCTCTCAAACCATTGGCCCTCATGCACGAAAATGTTCGTATTTTTATCCTAAATTTCTCCTACTTTTGTTCGTACGAAGCGTTCGTACGAACATGCCACGTCAGATCCAACAAAGTCTTCTATCGTCAGGAAATGTGTGTATATGAGCTGTGTAAATAATGATGAATCCCACCTGTTCTATTCACCTGCTCGTGCACGCGAGTGGTTATTTACATAATTCCCACCCCTCAAAACACCATATAAGGATATAGTTTCCTGCCACCGCGAGCAGGAAGTGTCCATTCATTCCGGCTTTTATGCGTCAGAAAACACACAAACGCGTTTGGCGAATTAAAATTGACTCGCCTTTGATCATAGTGTCAGCCCCGGATCTGAGCGCAGACCCACACAGAATACAGATGACATCAGTGAGCGCCCACAGTCAACAGGCAGTTTATATTAAAAATGACATGAAACAAGCTGGTTTCGCCTTTCTTCTCCCCTGTCTCTGCAGCGGCGCTGTGTATTTATGTGTGTGTGTGTGTGTGTGTGTGCCGACAGTGGCACGGGGTGGGGGAGCCGTGCCGACAGTGGCGCGTTGCGTGGCACACGGTGGTCGACAT
>JBBPBX010032187.1:0-14984 GCA_038048925.1 Garcialebias charrua | reverse complement strand
TGCAAAACTGGAACTACAACATGCAACATACCCGGTGGTCCAGTGGTTAGAGCGTTAGGTTTCCGTTCCAAGCCTTTTCTTGACTCGGGTTCGAATCTCACTCGGGACAACTTATTTTACGTTGGTCTTTTATTGGAGAAAAAAAGAAGAAGTTTGTGTTATGCAGGGTTGAGAATGAAAATGAAAATGCAAATTGTTCTTAGTTTCCTCTGCAGTTCTGCTACACAATGAGCAGTCTTGAAGAAGAAAATGAAAATGATTTATTTTTCATTTTATTTATGAGACAAAAAGGCAGCTTGACTTTGAAATGAAAAAGCTTTTTAGCTAATACATTTTAATTTTCAAATTTGACGTTTCAAAATGAATTTTGGTCACTTTTTACTGGGACATGTTTTGAAAATTAAATGTTAAACGTTATTTTATTTACCTTTTTAATAAATTTACACAATGAGCAGTCTTGATTTAGAAAATGAAAATGATTTAATTTAAATTTCATTTATGAGACAAAAAAGGCAGCTTGACTTTGAAATGAAAATGCCTTTCTGCTATTTCATTTTGCTTTTCATTTTAATTTTCAAAATGAATTTTGGTCCCTTTTTACTAGGACATATTTTGAAAATTAAATGTTAAACGTTATTTTATTTATCATTTTAATTAATTTACAAATTGAGCAGTCTCGAAGAAGAAAATGAAAATGCAGTTTGGATTATTCATTTTAAATTTTATTTATGAGTCAAAATGTGCTGCTTTATTGGAAACTAAAAAGCATTTCTATTAATCCATTTTAATTTGAAATATGAGACACAATGGCTTCCATGGATTTTAGGCAATGTTTAACATTTTCAGCTAATTTCACATTTTTTCAGCTCATTTCAACATTTCCACTTCCTTCTGGTAGCTTCTTTCTGCCTTTTCAGCTATTTTCAGCTGTTTTTGTTTATGCTTTTTTTCAGCTGATTTCCTCATTTTTGTTCTCATTTCTACTCGTTTACCTAACTCAGCAAGTATTTGTTCTTTCTACTTTCTTCTGCTAATGTAGGCTTGTTCTTCCATTACAGCTACATTTCATTATGTTTTTTTTAGCTTATTTCAGCTGTTTTTCAGCAACTTCTGCAATAAGCATTCACACTGCATTTTCACAGAAAATGCAATTTCTCTACTTTACAATTAGATTAATTAAACATTAGTGAATAGCTTTTAAACAAATTGGTATGTCATTTTCAGTTATTTTTCATAATTTATTTATTTTTATTTATTTATTTTTTCAAAGTCAAGGTCAACTTTATTGTCAGAACTGCAATATGTACAGGACATACACAGGACCGAAATTGCGTTTCTCTCAGTCCCTCGGTGCAACAGTAACCATCTAAACACTAAACACTAAAACATTTAATAAACATAAGCATAAAATAGTAAAAGTGTAACACTGTCCTGAGTTTTTTCATAATAGTATAAAAGTATGAAAATTTACACCAACACTGAAACACCAAACACCCCTAAAACACCAAACACCCAATGAACATAAGCATAAAATGAAATAATAAAAGTGTAATACTGTCCTGAGTTTTTGCATAGTAGTATAAAAAGTATAAAAAGTATATCTATAAAATAAACTGAAGGTTCTAGCATTGACATTTGCAAAGAGTGGCACAGCAGCATATAAGTTAATGTACACAGTATATGTATGAGGTATTTGATGTTGGTATATAGGCAAAGTGGCATATGCAGTGAGGCACATAAGGCACATTTGGCATCCTTAGATAAGGCTAGTCAGAGAATGCTGTATATGTATCTGCAGTAGTGTAGATAAAAGTAGTGTAAATGTAAACAGTAGTAATAAATGTAAAGCAGTAGTAATAAATGTAAACCGTATTAATAAATGTAAACAGTGAATGTAAACAGTAGTATGACTATAGGCAGTAATGTAATACAAACATTAGTGCAAATATGAGAAGTAGTGCAAACTGAATGAGCACATGACCGAGAGTTTAGTGAATAACCCGTTTGATGACACAGAGTCCAGTGTTAAAAACTTTGTGTTGAGTGGTAATGTGTGAGAAAGTTTTTTGTGTTAAGGCAGTTCAAATGGGAGAGGAGGCAGAGCAGGCAGAGTGTTTAGCATTCTGACTGCCTGATGAACAGAGCTGTCTCTCAGTCTACTGGTACGAGCCTGGAGACTCCTCAGTCTCCTCCCTGATGGCAGCAGTCTAAAGCGGCTGTGTAGTGGGTGTGTGGGATCACCTGCCATGCAGTGGGCTTTCCGAGTGAGGCGTTTGCTGTGTAAGTCCTGCAGTGAGGGCAAGGAGGTGCCGACGATCTTCTCAGCTGCTCTCACGATGCGCTGGAGGCTCTTGCGGCATGATGCAGTACATGCACCAAACCACACCGTGATGCAGCTGGTCAGGACACTTTCTATGGCACCCCTGTAGAAGGTGCACATGATGGGGGTTGAAGCTCCAGCCCTTTTCAGCTTGCGGAGAAAGTAGAGGCGCTGGTGAGCCTTCTTGGCCAGTGCTGCAGTGTTCCTGCTCCAGGACAGGTCCTTCGAGACGTGCACTCCCAGGAACTTGGTGCTGTCCACTCTCTCCACTGCGGTGCTGTTGATGGTCAGAGGGGCATGTTGTGCATCCCTCTTCCTGAAGTCCACGACAATCTCCTTTGTCTTCTCCACGTTGAGAGTGAGATTGTTGTGTCCGCACCACAAGGCCAAGCGGCTCACCTCGTTCCTGTAGTCCGTCTCATCGTTGTTGCTGATGAGACCTACCACTGTTGTGTCGTCCGCAAACTTGATGAAGTGGTTGGAGCTGTACGATGGTGTGCAGTCGTGTGTTAGCAGGGTGAATAGAAGGGGGCTCAGCACACATCCTTGTGGGGCCCCTGTGTTCAATGTGATGGTGCTAGATGTGTTACTCCCGATCCGTACTGTCTGTGGTCTCCCGGTCAGGAAGTCTAGCAGCCAGTTACACATTGAGGTGTTCAGCCCCAGACTGTCCAGTTTATGGATGAGCTGTTGGGGGATGATGGTGTTGAATGCCGAGCTGAAGTCGATGAACAGCATTCTAACATAAGAGTCCTTCGTGTCCAGATGTGTGAGAGCTGTGTGGAGGGCAGAGGAGATGGCATCGTCGGTTGAGCGATTAGGTCGGTATGCAAATTGGAAGGGATCCAGGGAGGCAGGGAGGACAGATGTGATGCTTTTCATGACTAGCCGTTCAAAGCACTTCATCAGGATGGGGGTGAGTGCTACTGGGCGATAGTCATTGAGGCATGCGGGCGTTGCCTTCTTTGGGACAGGGATGATGGTGGTGGCTTTGAAACAGGTGGGGACGATGGCCTGGCTCAGTGAGATGTTAAAGATGTCCGTGAAGACCGCTGCGAGTTCCCTTGCACAGTCCTTCAGCACACGACCAGGTATGTTGTCAGGACCAGAGGCCTTCCGGGCATTAATCTTGATAAATGATCGCCTTACGCTGTCTGAGGACAGCGCCAGCACCTGGCCATCAGGAGAGGGGGGGAGTTTATGTGCAGGTGTGCTGTTACTTGCCTCAAACCGAGCAAAGAACTCATTCAGTTCATTCAGCGTAGAGGTTGAGCTGTCACAGGTCTGGGGGGATGGTTTGTAGTTTGTGATGGTCTGTATTCCCTGCCACAGACTGCGTGTATCCTTGCTGTCCTTGAAACGTTGGTTACGTACTGTAACCTTAGATTCTATGAGTGTAAGCTGAGCCCTTTAAAAGCTTCGCTTTGTTGGGTTTATCCCTCGCGCTTCGCGCCAACATTGAAGACTTGTAGTCCACGCCCACCTGCTGTGGGCCCGCCCTGAGGTCCAGTATAAATTGCCCCTGGACCGTTACTCTGTTCCCAAGACAATACTTTTTTCTTCTGTCATATAAGAACCAGGGAGGCCCCCGTTTTAAAGGGCTCAGCTTACACTCATAGAATCTAAGGTTACAGTACGTAACCAACGTTCTATTTCGTGTAAGCATTCGCCCTTTAAAAGCTTCGCTTTGTTGGGTTAAGGCGGAGCAAGATGTAGTCCATGCCTCACTGGGTCTGATAGAACCAACATACCTTGACACCCGTCAACACCTCAACAGCAATGATGCACCAAGGTGCATAATAACAGGCGAGCAACCTTAAGACCTCGACTGGCTGAATTAGATTTATTCAGAACAGACCAGGATATAAACAAGTTTAGCCTGATTGAAGGAAGTTTTGACCAAAAAACAATACCCTTCAATAAAGACAGAGGCAAACTGTGTCAATTCATCAATATTTATTGATGTTTGAAAAAGAACAATCACTCCGCCATGGTCCTAAGAACAGGATGTGTCAGAGAGGAACTGGATACATCCTGTAAATAGAAACGAACAAAAGGTGTAGGTGACGACCACGATGCGGCAGAACAGATATCCTGTACAGAGAGGCCCTTGTTAAGGGCTGCTGAAGCCGCCATCGCTCTGGTGGAGTGACCTTTAATACCATCAGGAGGCTGAAGGCCAGAGGAGGTATAGGCCTGTGAGATGGCCTCACACAACCAGTGTGACAGCCTTTGAGAGGTCAAAGGTTGACCCTGAGATTGTTTCCTGAAATGTACAAACAATCTTTCAGATTTACGCACCTCTGCTGTGCGAGCTACATAACATTTAAGTGCTCTGACTGGGCAGAGCAGATGCAGCCGTTTCTCCTCTTCATTACCATGAGGAGGGAGATAGAACCCGTCAAGAGTGACGATACGGGACCTAAAAGCCGTTGTTATGATCTTAGGGATGAAAGCAGGATTCGGCCGAAGCTCTGCTGAGCTTCCATCCCCTTGGATCTTTAAAAGGGAAGGAGAGACCGACAGGCCTGCCATATCACTTACTCTCTTTGCTGATGTTAACGCCAGCAGTAGCGCTGTTTTAAAAGACAAAAATTTCAGAGAAATTTGGTCAATTGGTTCAAAAGGTTCCTTAATTAATGCACTTAGTACAGTAATTAAGTCCCACTGAGGGGCCAGTGAACGAGAGACTGGCCTCAAACGACGTGCACCCCTCAGAAAACGTTTCATCAGGAGGTGGTTAAACACTGTTCTGTCATTAAAACCTTCATGACAAGATGATATAGCAGCCGCATAGATTTTTATCGTACTAAAAGCCAGATTCCTGTCTAGCAGCAGCTGTAGGAAGGACAAGATGGAGCCTAGAGAGCATGAAGAAGGATCCACACTTCTATCCAGGCACCATTTCTGAAAAGCTGACCATTTTGACGCATAAACAGTCGTTGTAGACTGGGCGCGTGATCCTTGTATAGTTCTGATAACGTCCTCAGAAAACCCAAGGTTTTCTAAGCGTTTACGTTCAGTAACCAAGCCAGTAGATGTTGACCTACCACAGGGAAACTCTTTATCGCTCCTCCTGCTTGTAGGAGAGCGTCGTCTCTCATGGGAAGCCTCCATGATCTCACCGTCAGCTGTTGCAGCACCGGAAACCATGGTGCGTTCAGGCGCTCTGGAGCGATCAGGATCATTGACAACTTTTCCTCCCTCACTCTCTCCAGGACCGCTGGCAACAGTGAGGTTGGAGGAAAAGCATAAATCAGAGTTTTTGGCCACGGTCTGTGGGCAAAAGCGTCCACTCCCAGTGGGGGAGCGTCCAGGGGACTTAAGGAGAAGAACAGGGGACACTGAGCGCTCTCGCGAGACGCCATCAGGTCCACTTCCGCTCTGCCGAATCTGCTCCAAATCTGAGATATTATTTCGGGATGCAGAGCCCAATTTCTGTCTAGCGGTCCCCCGCGGGACATAATATCTGCTCCTTTGTTTTGCAAGCCTGGGATGTAAGCTGCTTTCAACGATTTTAGGTGAACGCGAGCCCAACAGAGCAGCTCTCTGGCTGCGTCCAGCAGCTGGAGCGATCTGACTCCGCCCTGGCGATTTATGTACGCTGCCGTGGCTCTGTTGTCCGTGTGAACTAACACGTTCTGATCCCTGAGCAGATGGACAAAGTGTTTGAGAACTTTGTGAACTGACATAAGTTCCAAAACGTTTATGTGAAGAGACGTGTCCGCTGGCCACGTCCCGCCCACCGAGTGAGACAGATAAGTCCCGCCCCAACCGGAAAGAGACGCATCCGTGAAGACCGCCTCGTGTGACGTCACTCGGCCCAGGGGAACTCCCTCCAATAGAGTGCAGGGATTCCCCCAGAAAACTAGGTCTGCTCTCACTGACTGTGGTACCGTGATCCGACGCCATTTGTGGCGAACCGGGTCGAGTTTCAGACGGATAAACCAACGTTGCAATCTGCGCATGTGCAGCAGAGCCAACCTGATCACTGTGTGAGCTGCCGCCATGGTTCCTAACAGCCTCATGACAGTCAGAGCTGTTATTGTCCTGCCGGGCTGAACACGCTGGAGCAGTGACGTCAGCGAGTCCCTCCTCTGCTCTGACAGGACAGCTGTCATGCTGACTGAGCAGAGATTCACTCCCAGAAAAATGATTTTCTGAGCAGGAATCACAGAACTCTTTTTCCAGTTTATTGTGAACCCCAGCTGTGACAGATGATTCACCAGTGCAGACGTTTGTGCTTCCGCTTCCGCCCTGGAGCGGGACAGGAGCAGAATGTCGTCGATATAAAACAATATCTTCATTCCTCTGGAACGAAGTGGGTGAAGCGCCGCCTCGATGATTTTGCTGAAAGTGCGAGGCGCGAGCGCATACCCGAATGGGACTCGATTGAACTCGTAACAAGCCCCCTGGAATGCAAACCTGAGATATTTCCTGTGTTTGTTTATCACCGGAACGTGGAAGTATGCGTCCTTCAAGTCGATTGAAGTGAACCATTCCCCGTGACTGACATACTCCAGAGCACGTCTTATCGTCAGCATGTGAAAGGGGCGAGTCACAATATATTTGTTGAAAAAAGACAGATCTAAAATCGGCCTGTAACCCTCTGGTTTCTTTTGAACCAGGAAATACTTTGAATAAAACCCGGTTTCCTCCTCCCCCGAGGGGACTCTGGAAATTGCGTTCTTCAGTAATAACTCCTCCAGCTCCAACTGGAGAATTATTCCCTGTCCTGGGGACGACAGTTTTGTTTCCAGCACTCCGTTGAATTTTGGAGGTGTCTCCGCAAACTGTAGAGTATAACCGTTGCAGATTGTTCTTTTCAACCAGCCGTTCAGCGTGCATGTGTTTAACCACACGTCGCTGTGAGCTGTCAGAGGAGAAGCATGTGTGCTTTGAATTGAAGAAGATACCCTGGCCTCTACCGCCACCTTGCGGATTTTCTCCGCAACGGTCCATGGGAGGCCGGACTTGAAAGGGCTGATTGACAGCTGACGCGTCACGGTACAAACCTGTGCATGTTTCTGCTCGAAGTGCAGCAGGAAGAGGTGAAAAAGTCCTGGTTAAAACAGGCTCATGAGTTTTAACCGGTTGAAAACCATCAGATGTGACTCCGCTCTGTTTAAACAGTTTAACACTCTCAGTTTTCAGATGTTTGTCAGAGCGCGCCTTCTCCTTCGTGTGAGGAGGGGCTGCTGAGTTCACGCAGAGTTCGCTGCTCGCAGGTGCACCTGCAGCTGCAGCTGCATGGCAACCCACTCCTTGACGACAGAAACTCATTTTTACCCTCTGGTTGCTTGAAAAAACCCGGCTTGAAACAGCCTCAGAACTTACTTGTGGAGATGTGCCAGTAGAAACAGATGAACTCACATGTGAATAAGACACACTGTTCCTTGAGACAGTAATTTTATTGCTCTCACACAATTTACTGTCATCAACACCCGACACAGCTCCGGCGCCCCATCATTTTTTGAAGTATCTCTTCCTCGTGTCCTGGTTCTGGCCCAACCATGAGGACTGCCTGCCTCTGCCACGGGGGGGTCCGGGCCTCTGAAAGTGAGGTGGTTGGCCCCTGGCCGCTGCTGGTGGTGCTGGCGCGGCGAACGTGGCTGCAGGGGGTGCCCGCTTTTGCTGCTGGCGGAACGCCTTGGCCTGGTCCCGGTACCGGACAGGCCCATGAGTCGAGCGGGGTTCTGGTCGCTGGGGTGTCACGTGTTTTTGGACCTGCTCCAGCGCCTCTGACGAGGACTGCAGCTGGTTGAACACATTTTTGAAGTGTGGCCCAAATAAACCGTCAGCAGACACCGGCCCTTCCAGAAGCTGCCGCTTCACTTCATCTGGGATGGCTGGGGAGAGCTTGAGCCAGAGCTGGCGCTGGAGGAGAGTGGCCCACGCTGAGATGCGCGCAGAGCACGTGGCCAGTGCCGCACACAAATTCGTGATGATGTCTGCCGCCTTCCCGAAGTTGTCATCTTCGGTCTGGCGGGAGATGTACATGGCCATCAAGGCGACATTATTCGAAGCAGCTCCCACCTGTGACGAGCACTGATGGATCTTGTCTGTCAGTTTGCTCGTGAGCTGGTCGCTGGTAGTCGGAGGGGTGATCCGGGTGCCCACATACTTTGCCGCCTTGACTCCAAACACCGCGGACAGCGCGGGCTCCAGGGGGGGCACGGTGGGGAAGGACTGGTCCGTGACGCCCAGGACTTTTGATATCTGGGCGTAGGACGAAACTGGTGCCTTGAGCTTCAGCGGCTCGCTGGCCGCGCTCTGGAGCAGGGCTGAGACGTCAGCGACGCACGGCCAAATTGTGTCCTGGTGCCCACTGCTCTGCGTGGCGAACCTTCCTGCCAGCAGGGGTGAAGCTGCCTGGGCGGTCGCCACAGGCACCTCCAGCCCGCAGACCTCTGCTGCCATCTTGATGATCTCAGGGAGCGCGCTGAGCAGAGAGGTGTGTGCGCTCGGCGCGGTCTCCGGTGGAGTCGCCGGACGTCCATCTGGCGAGGATGCTCTACTGGTTGTGGAGCCGATGGTGGAGCGTGGGGGCTGAACCGGGTCCCTACCTCCGAAGCAGGCTGGACCGCGGTCGCCGGCAGGTTCCGCTCTTTCGGTGGGAGGGTTGGGGAGCTCCACACCTTCACGTGGACAGGTGGGAGCCGCCCCGCTAGCATTCTCAGCGCCGGAGAATATCGGTGAAGCGGGAGCAGCGTCACCGCAAGGTGATGCTGCCCCGTCACAGCTAGCCACCTCCGAGGGAGACGTGAGAGAGTTCAGCTCCTCCATGAATTCCTCGACACTCACGTCTCCCCTCGGCTGACACTCGACAACCGCCAGGCTGAAGAGGTTGAACCGGCGCGCCCTCTCCTCCTCAGATAAAAAGCCGCAAGCGGGGCAGGAGGGCTCTGGAACCATAGCTTGCCGAGCGTGGACAGCTCCCAGGCAAGCCTCGCACAGGGGGTGCGGGTCGGAAGACAAAATGTAGCCTGCCACGCACGTGGGGCAGGACTTAAAGGTGGTCCTAAAAATGGACATGCTGAGTCTTTCTTGTTGAACAAGCGTGAAGAAAAAATGGGAACAGAGTAACGGTCCAGGGGCAATTTATACTGGACCTCAGGACGGGCCCACAGCAGGTGGGCGTGGACTACGTCTTCAATGTTGGCGCGAAGCGCGTGGGATAAACCCAACAAAGCGAAGCTTTTAAAGGGCGAATGCTTACACGAAATAGAACTGATGGCTGGTCCAGTACTGTATCCTGTACCAGTCTACTGTTTCTCGTCTTGCAAGACATAATCGTCTTTCAGCATGCATCCTTCTCTCGTTCTGTTTTAACATCTCATGGATGCCCTGATGCATGCTCAATAATCCAGGTAGAACATTTTTAAAAAGCTAAGTCTGGTCCTCTGGACATTCAAAAAACAAAAAAAGGTAGAAACGTTTCGTCTTTCGTCCCAAAGACTTCCTCACTCTGAGGAGCTGTATTCAGCTCAGTCTTATACAGTGAGAGGGTGCTATTTATAAGACTGAGCTGAATACAGCTCCTCAGAGTGAGGAAGTCTTTCAGACGAAAGACAAAACGTTTTTTGGGTTGTTTTTTTGTTGTTTTTTTATGTCCAGAGGACTAGACTTAGCATTTTTAGATCTCATGGATGATGTACAGAACGAGGTCAAGTATTAGCTTCATGTCCTCCACTGTTGTGCAGCACGAAGGAAATGGCACTACATGAGATTTTCCTCAGGATGGTTCAGTGAGTACACTGTAAGAAATGTCCGTAGAATTTACAATGAAACTATGTAAAATCACAACATAAAAATACTGTAAAATGGAAAGCATAAATGTTTTGTTTAATTCACAGTTAACCTTTGTAAACTGTTAAACAATCTTTTTACGTTGTTTGCACAACAAAACTATGTGCGAATAATCAAATATATTTGTTAAAACTACAAATCGTGGTAAAAAACACAAAAAAATACTGTAATGGCTATAACAAAACAATTTTGTTAATATGACATTAAAATGCTGGAAAAACTAAAGTTTTGAACTGTTTTTGAAAATACAAATACAAAGGTAAATCACTTTACAAACTTCTGCTGTACTTTTAACATGATTGATGGAAGAATAATGACAAAAATAAGTTTGCATAGAGCACGAGACCTGAGTTTGCAGGTCGCTTTTGTAAATGAGCCCTCGAGGCTCTATGAGATTTACCTGACTAAATAAAGGTTGAATGAATGAATGAAAAGATAGTGATTTGTATACTTTTAAAGATAGTGATTTGTATATTTTTTTAAAGTTAGAAACAAAATGTTAAGTGTTGTAAGTCATGTGACCACGTTGGGTGGGGGAGAGGGGTTGAACTAAAAACGTTTTTCTTTCTTTCTACTAAAAAGAAACTGTCCAGATGAACTGATTGAGAATGAGCGGGTTTTTCTTTTAGTTTCTGCAAACACATTGCCTGGGACCAGAGCCTTTCTCGCTGAGCTCGGTAGGTGGCGGTATGCACCTTTACGTTGCTTGCGATCCGCCATGATAGAAAAGAAGAAGAAGAAGAACTGGCCTCGTCACGTTCACGGCTGCAGCTAGCCAGATACAGTACTGCTGTTTGGAGGAGCGGAGAAGAAATTTTCTAAAAACTTTTTACATCTTGTTTTGGAGTCTTTGGCTGTTGATTCAGAGAAAATAACATTTCCACGTAAGCTTTACGTTTACTTTTTTCCTACCGGGAATGTCTGCTGAACTGTTAGCGCATGTTGTAAGCTAATGTTAGCATATGTTATAAGCTAATTTAAGCACATGTTGCAAGCTAAGCTAAGCACATGTAATAAGCTAATGTTAGCACATGTTGTTCTAAGCTAGTGCCGTTAGCTTTTAAGACTGCTACACCAATGTGTGATAAATCACACACCCACCAAATTTTCTTAAATGATGACCTGCGTCTTTTGCACAAAGAAACTGGACACTTTAACTTAGGGTATATGCTACATTGCAAAGTGCATGGATAGGAATGAGCCTCGTCTTTTCAAGTGTGTTGGTGCTAACTGTAGTCAAACATTTACAACTTACTCTGCTTTCAAGGGTCATTTTTATCATTTACATAATGCACCTGCGCCACAAGCTACAGCCGTTGTTGCCGATTTAAAATGCGCGGTTGCATTATGTGCCCACCATTTTCTCATGATGGTGAAAGAGCTAGTGTCTCACTTAAATGACCATATTGGAGAGGGCAGGTCAGTGTCATGCCCAGTTAAAGGTTGTAAGAATGTCTTTACAAAGAAGTCGTCATTTACTTCTCATATGTGTAGGAAGCATAAAGCATGCTCCCCTGATAGTATTGATGACATGTACATGGAAACTTGCCCTCAGTCCTCAAGTGCACTTGCCAGCACAGATAATTCTGAAAACACACATGAAGCCATGCAAGCAGCCAGTGAAGCTATTGACATGCCAGAGAATGATAGTGACTCATATCTCAGAAATGTGTGTGTCTTTTAACTTAAACTGCAAGGGCAGATGCTCATACCTGCTTCTACTATAAAAATTATTGTTGAGGAAATGCAAAATATTCACGAGTTAGGTCAAGCCTACACCATATCGAAAGTAATGTCCTTATTAAAAAATATGAGCCTAACAGACGAAGTGATCTGTCAAATCTGTGACTGCATGAAAACGTCTGATTTGTTCTCTGCCTGTCATCAGGGACAATTAAGAACAGTGTATTCCAGAAACCAGACATTCACAAAAATGTTTAAATATACAGAACCCAGAACAATAAAATGTTAGTAGAAAATGTTAACACTCAGAATGTGATCTAAATAATGAAAAATGTGTTGGTGAAATATTTTAACATATTATTTTACACTTTGTGCCCCATGCACAATGTTCTAAACAGGCATAGACATCTTCTTATATTGTACATTGTAAACCTTTTTTTTCCTCTCTGTAATTTACAGACCTGAAAACAGCTCACTTTCGTCTGATGAAGCTTAACCTGCCCAATCGCTGTCATTGCTCTCAGTTTCACCCCAAAGTTCAGCATCTACCTCATCCAGCAGCCCACAGCTTGACTCGCACTGGGAGGACAATTTTGAAATTCCATGGACTAAATTTCAAGAAGAACTGTAAAAAAGTATCAAGTGCCTCAGAGAGGAGTGGCCATTTTTGTTTGATGAAATTGGCATGTCGATCCACTTCAAGGAACTCACTGGGAACGACCTCAAGGAGACCTTCATATGCAACTTGGATTTGAAGGGAAAAAGGCTCCTCAACTACCTGACCCCTGTTTGTGTCAAGAACAACAAGAAGTTCCTTCAGACTTATGCAAGACTTCAGAGGCTACGGGGACAGCAGAGTGGCTGCTCAGAGGATGTGAAAGAGATGGTCCTGCTTCTCCTCAACTACTTTCATGAGAAGGAGGAGTCCATGTTCTTCTATGTACCGGTAGATGAAACGAGTCTGGCAGAAGATGTGCAACTGGAGCAAGTGGCTCTAATGCCAACCATCATTGTCTGTGGTAAGTCTGCTTCATATCTAATTTATTACGTTGTACTACTAATGGATTTTCTCATGCGAGTATAGGACCTAATAATATATACGGTACCCTGTTCAATTATTATTTTTTCTTTATAGGACAGTCATGCTATTCCTCAACAAGGTACATGCTGAGTCTGGACCGGACCCTTATCAACACAAACATCCCCTCCTTCGTTTCTGCGTTGTGCCTGATGTTCGGGAGCTACTATTGTTTCAACATCCATTATCCGTCTGAGCTGGCTTCAACTCTGGAATTGCTTCAAAGGTAAATAAATATGGCTTGCTTTCAATTTGTAATACTATAAAACAATATGTATTTTACCCAGATGCATGCTCAATAATCCAGGTAGAAAAATCTAGAAAAGCTAAGTCTGGTCCTCTGGACATAAAAAAAAAAAAAAAAACTCTAGAAACGTTTAATCTTTCGTCTGAAAGACTTCTTCAGTCTGAGGTGCTGTATTCAGCTCAGTCTTATAGCACCTGCTCACAGTGGATCAACCAGTTTGCAGATGACAGCCTGAAACCAGCTGCTCCCATGATCAAGGAGGACCATCAGCCTAACGATGGATTGTTAGCACCCTGATGGTTGTTTGCTATTCACAGAGGGCTGAGTGATACTAGCAATAACAGCATTGTAAGATGGGGACAGTTGAACCCGGAGGCCTCCACCTCTGTTTAATGATGGACGGTTTCTTTTCACAAAGATGGCCACGTTCGTAGGAACACTGGTTTGAGAGAGGAGTAAAGGAGGCCATCTTTGTGAAAAGAAACCGTCCATAATTAAACAGAGGTGGAGGCCTCCGGGTTCAACTGTCTCCCTCTTACAATGCTGTTATTGCTAGTATCACTCAGCCCTCTGTGAATAGCAATAACCATCAGGGTGTTAACGATCTATCGTTAGGCTGATGGTCCTCCTTGATCATGTGAGCAACTGGTTTTGTCTGTCATCAGCCAACTGGTTGATCCACTGTGAGAAGGTGATATTTATAAGACTGAGCTGAATACAGCAACTCAGGCCCTGTTTACACAGACACTGTGGGGGGAAACGGAGGTTTTGGGTATGTTAATTAGATGAAAAGTTTTGCGTTGACATGGGTCCGCTCGAATCTCCCCCCTCCCTCATGCCCCCCCTCCTCCTTTCATGAATTCACTGTACAGTAGTTACCATGCCCGGTCATTAGTTAGCGCTGTGGATTTTTGAACCTTCACCCACTGTGCATGCGTGCTGGTGAACCTTCACCCACTGCACATGCGTGCTGCCTCACTCTGCTGGCAGACTGCTGCGTTCTTCTGGACTAAACGTTGAGCTATCAACAAGTTAACAACAAGTTAAAGCTGAATTTTGGATAAGAGTCGACAGATTTGACACCAAGTGGGACCTCTTCATCTAACAAGCTGCACACCAGACGCTGAGTGGACTGTGGACCAGAACAGAGTTGACGAGGATGATGTCGGACTTTACTCCATGAAAAACATGACTTACAGCAGGTAAATCAACGTTCTTAATTTAATTTTTGCTTGTGTTTACTTTGATCACACAACAACGAACTGAGCTTTTATTTATTTCTTTTTTTCTGCGAGGTGGAGAAGCTGTCGTTCCAACAGGCGGACCGGTTCTGATGGGGTCCAGATGAAAACACAGCAAGAGTCTAGTTCATTAACATATTTACAGTTCAGTTAACGTGTTTTAATAGTGTTCAGTTAAATTCTCAGTGTTTGTGTGACGTACAGTTTGTGGTGTTGAATGAATAAATAAATAAACCTGGTGTCTTCATTTTACGTTACGCATTGTTTAAATAACGTAACGAGTCCAGATAGATAGCTCAGATTACTATATATCTCCCACGCTAACATAAATACTGTTATTGTTAAACTGTTATTATATAGCACATATTTTGCAGCGTGACACGTGAAATGTCTGCCTGCCCTGACTGTCCGAGCATGCGTGCTGCGCGCATGTGTTCAAACAAAAGATCAGCGGGAGATGTTTACATTATCAACGGGGGGTCAGCGAAAAACCTCCACTCTGCAGGGTGAGTTCAAAAACCATCGGAGTCAAAGAGGGGGCCCAATGGACTCATGTCAATGATAAGCACATCCGCAGAGATAAAGGAGCGGTTCCACTCAAAATAC
>JBBPBX010032186.1:0-12365 GCA_038048925.1 Garcialebias charrua | reverse complement strand
CTTCAGTGTGGCTGTGGCCTACAACAGCAATTTTTTTTCTCATTTACCTTTTATTTATCCAGGTAGTCTCATTGAGCCACGAGAACTTATTTTCAAGAGAGACCTGTTAGGGAGCACATGGTGGGGGTTAAGGGTTTTGCTCAGGGGCCCAGAGTGGGGCGAATGAGGGTGGAGGCAGGTGTGGGTGTTTCACCTTTTTCCATCCACATTTTTTAATGTTGTCTGTATCGGGGCTTGAACCGGCGATCTTCCGACCACACCGTCTCTAACCACTGCACCACCACTCCCCCACATTGAAATATATATTTTTTGTTTATTTGTTTGTTTGTTTGTTCAGCACTTTGGTTTGGCCTTGTTTCTGTTTAAAGTGCTTTATAAATAAAATGGCATGGTCTGGTATGGTATATATTATATTATATATAATATTGAAAATAAAAAAAATATTGAATATATTGATATTCATATTCATACCCATATTGAAAATAAATAAAAAAACGTTCCTCCTTTAACGAGTCATCTGAGTACAGTATTAATTTACAACGCATGAAAGCGTTACAGTGGTGTCAGAAGTGGGATTCGAACTCACGCCTCCAAGGGAGACTTCTCTATTCATGCAATGTAATTTGTAATGGTTGACATTTCTTTTTTGTTGTTGTTGTTGTTGAAAATTCTTTATTTTATATCCACACACCTTTATCAGTATAGTGAGTAGGCTAGCCAGCAGAGTCCCATAAATAACTTCTGTTCAACCCATTTCAGGCTCCTGGTACATGTCACGTGCCGGGCTCCCCATGAAGCCTCCGGGAGGTGCGCAGGTCGATCCTCCGCCTCTTTGTCTCTGTCTCCTCCCAGCAGCCACCCCCCTCTCCAGTCGCTGCCACCACCGCGGCTCCACCTGCATCAAACCCGGGAACTCCGTCTGTCGGAGCGGCCAGCAGCGTCCGGAGACACCGGGAGGCTGCGGAGAGAACCGGGGCAGCCGAACCCCCTACAGCAGCTCGGAACCTCAGGATCCACAAGGCTGGGGGTGTGCACCGAGGGGGCTGACACTCCGTGACCGTGTGGAGGCGCAGAGGAAGAGGAGGCGCAGCCAAGGAGCGGAAAACATCCAGGCTGGCTGAGGCGCGCAGGTGAGACGCGTCTTACTTTACTCTGACTTTATAAACTTGATATCTCATGTACCTTTCATATGGTGTGTGTGTGTGTGGGAGGGTGTGTGTTTCTTTTATCTACATATTTTTAACTTCAAGGAAAATGACAAATAGGACCTTAGAGCTGCAGCTTTCATCTTCACTCACCCAAAGTGTTGAAATGAAAAGCAACCTGAGCTGTTTGTGCCTAATGAACATCATTAATCCATTATAACACCAGGCTTCTAATGTTGCATCAGGTCTTTGTGGGTAAAAAAAAAAGGTTTACTTAAAGTCATAATGTGTTCACCGACCTGCATGTGGCTGAAAATACCAATGAGTAAACATTTAGATGAGTTGGTGCCACATCAGCGCATGCATTTAAATGCAGTTTAAAAGAACACATATTGTTAACACTTTCTAGGAATATGATTCTGATGCCAATTTTCCATCAAATGTTTCTGTGTCCTGGGCTTTTCCATTAAACCAACTCTTTTGTTTGCTTTCAATAAAAACAAGGAAGCAGAACATGTCGTATCACACCCTAACCTTTGCACCAGCAGGAAAGCCAGCCACCAAGAGCGCCCTGAAAAACACGGTAGATCATCAGTTCACAAGGCTGCTGTCATATCACGTTTGCTGCATCGTGGAAAATCCATAAAATACACATAAAGGAAGTGTTATTGAAGCTGTGTTCAATATTGCAATTGGGAAGGATCAATATGGTGCGCATGGGAATGACCCTGATGTGCTGCATGTATAGATCTGCTATAATGTTGGCTACAAACGAATCCTGACAGGGCAGATGAACTGGGTTACATGCTGTCACTCTCGCTATACCAAAAACACTTTCAAGGCTCTTTTCAGATGAGTTCTGAACACTTAAAAATCAAGTCAGGCTGAAAACAACATGGGATAGACCTCGTTAAGAAAGAGCCTGAAGTCAACTCAGGGAGCAGGATGAAAGAAGAAAAACAGAGGGAGTCAGTTATCGAATCTGGCGTAGAGTTACGTGTAAGAGGGACAGACACAACACATGCATAAAACAAGTGAAGAAGAGTTCAAAATCCTAAATATCTTCCAGAGACGTTTTCATTTATTTACAGTATTTGCAGGCACACAGTGAGTCGTGCAGTTCTAAAGTTGCTGTGGTGGTGGCTGAGCATCATCGTCAACAATTACTACACGCTGAGTCGTACTTTTGCTTAAATCTTTGGCATTAATTGTCAGAAATTAGTTAATGTTCTGTTTCTAAAAACACACTAACATTTGGAGTCAAGCAAATTCAAGATGGTCAGTTTTACAGATAGTGAGCTAATTTTCAGTGGATTAAAAAACATAACTAAAACGTGCTCTGAGCACTAATGCATCATCTGAGTGAATGGGATTGTGCATAACAAGGCCACGCCGCTAACCGAACCACACGGCTACAGTACCACGGTGCCAACGGGACCATGTTGCTAACAGTACCATGTTGCTAAGATAATCTCACTGTCATCAAAACCACTCTGCCAATAGGACCATGCTGCTGTAGATTTATTTATTTTACCCTTTTGGCACCTTGTTTTTGTATTTTTGTTGCATGCTTTGAATAAATCTCAGTTTATGTTAGTTTTGGGGCTCCGAGCCCGACTCTGCTTGCATTAAGTGTGTCAATCAGCCGAACAGAACCTATGAGAATTGTGCTGCTGTTGTTCGGTGTATTGTTTTGCACTATTAGTGACTAGCGCAGGGCTAGTCAACAAAACTGCTCAGGGGGCCACAGTTTCTGAAAGCCAACAGCTCAGGGGCCGGACATCCAGCAATTACAATAGTTATGTAAATAAACCAAAGTTTACAATAATCTGCTAACTTTTAAATTTGTTTATTTTATTGCATTGACTCATAAATTCAATAAACAGAACCCAAACCCAGAAACCCCCCACCCCCCGGATTGCAGTCACTGCCCCGCGGGCCGCCAGTTGAATAACCCTGGACTAGCCGTGGCACAGTGGTAATGGCAGTCGACCCCCGATCGGAAGGTTGGAGGTTCGAATCCCGCGTCCGCTCACCATGTGTCGTTGTGTCCCTGGGCAAGACACTCAACCCCGAGTTGCTCCCGGTAGGTCTGGATGGCGCCTTGCAAGGCAGGCTACCACTACCGGTGTATGAATGTGTGTATGAATGGGTGGATGGCTGGTATTGTAAAGCGCTTTGGGGCTCCTCACAGGGGGCTGGAAAGCGCTATATAAATAAGCTCCATTTACCATTTAGCGTATAGCTTAGATCTTTTAGCTTACTGTTGGGCATTCGTTCAGCTTATATATTAGTTCACATCTTCGATCCTTATTTGCCGTTTATTTTTACACTTTATATTTTTGCCATTGTTGGATATAACTGGGACCCTGTGTACACAATTTTGTTCCACCTCATGTACCACATGCAATGTGAATGACAACCTTGAATCCTTGAACAAAATCATTTACAAGCTTTGACTAAAATGGTTTTAAATCTGTTAAATGACCTTAGTCTCTTGGTTTGGCATGAAAGGCGGTGGTTGATATATATTCCTTCATTATTTTCTCTTTAACTTAGTTTCAAATGGCTAATCTTATCTCTAAGCTGCATTACTTCACTAATGCCTTGAATATTTTGTTACTTTAGAATAAATCAGAGTTGATTTCCAGTGTAGTTTTTCCAAATGAACTAAGCAGCAGCGGGCCTCGGATTAGCGTTAAGCATACAAAAATAAGAGTTCATTTTGTTTTTATTACTCCCTTGACAATAATTAAAAAAAACGACACAGTCTCAGTCCAATTTATGAAACAGTGACGGTGTGTTGATTCATCAAGCAATTTAGCTGCTGTAAATGTTATCTGTGGACATTGTATAATCAGTCAGAATGTACCTGCTGTGCCTGGTGGTAATTCCAGTCTGATCACTTACTCATGCTGACCAACACAATTGTGTGCAGTGATGGAGGGAAAAACTGTTAAATAAACATTTCAAAAATAATAGTTAACTTGTTTAAAGGAATCCTGAAAAAAATAAGTAAAACTGAAAAGTGCATTGTGCCTTCAAAACTCTAAACTTTGTAGATCCACCAGTTCCAGCATCAAGACTCTTCAGGTTTGTCTTCATGACAAATTTTGTCTTGTATGGAAACATACACAGATGACAAAATGTGACATTATTAGTATTATTATAATGGTCCACCTAAACCAGGGGTGTCCAATATTGGTCCTCAAGGGTCACTACCCTATGTTCTACGTTTCCTTGCTCCAACACACTTGAGTCAATGGCTGAATTAACTCATCATGTTCTGCAGAAGCCTGTTGATCACCCATTGATTCAAATCAGGTGTGTTGTAAAAGAGGAACTATTAAAATATGCAGGATGGTGGCCCTAGAAGACCAGGACTGGACATCACTGAAGTCGTTGTTAATTCTTTAAGACCAAACTGTTCTAGCATTTTCAGGCCGTATGGTCTAGCAGTCTCTAATTCAAACCAGAAATTTTCAGTTGGATTGAGGTCTACAGTTCAATTGGCCCATTCCAGAACAGAATCTGATTTGACCATTCATGTGCCTTCTGAAGGGAACGGTTGTGGGTGGCCATGAAGCAAAGCAAGCTGAAAACATATGCACATATCAATTTTCAGTTACATATATAAACTCAAACAAATTCTCTATTTGATGGAATAATTCTGGAGTAATTATGAGAAATACTGCTTTTAATCAAATTAAAAATCCAATTAAATTCCAAGTTGCAGAGCAACAAAATAGAAAGATTACAATTGGATACATTTGGCAAGGCAATGTATATTTTATCCCTAACTCAGATCCCCCCCCCCACACACACACACACACTTTTTTTTATTAATTAAATTGTGTTGCAGAAGTTTAACAAGAGCTTTGAAAGAAAAAAAAAACAATAACACATGAAAAGAAGGTATTAACACTTCTAACTGAGTTAAATCTGTACTCGTAGCATTTTTAACTGACTTCCATATCACCACTAAATGTCATTTTGTCTTCAACTTTAGGGATTTTCACCAGCTGTTTGATCAGTTCTGGACTTCAAGCTGCTGTGCTGGTCTTCAAAAACAATTTGAGTGGCTTTCGAAACCTAAAGTAATTGGTTAGTGTCGAGAAAAGAACTAGGCTCGCTTTTAAATGAGACCTTGTCTTCAATTGTTAAAGCTTTTAGATTGAAGGAGTTTTCCATTTTCTATCCCAACAAAGTGAGTTATACAGCACCTGCAAATAACAACTTTGATTAAATTGCAGTGTTTTTGACATGAATGCAGGTTATGCATGAAATAATAACGTGAATCACCTCCATCAACAAATATTAACCTTACTTCAGGTCAAAAAGAAAATACAAGGAATCATGAAAGTTGGCTTCTCCTAAAATTATGAAAGTGATAGCAACTTTTCGATTCACTATAATCCGTTACTAAAAAGTTTTTCAGCTTAGTAGAAAGTGCTGATGGTTAGAGATTCCAGATAATGAAATCAATCAGCCAGGCACTATTCGTTAAAAAGTTTAGCCTCAGATAGCCATTATTAAACTGTAATATGCTGAAAATTTGGAGCAGGAGTGCAGAGGGGGACCTGCATGGTAATTGGCGATTTGATTAGTGTTTTATTATTGCAGCTGTGTACAACAAGGGGGAGATACTGTGTGGGCAGAGGTTATTTATTTATTTTTGTTGTTGTTTTCCTTTAAATCTAGACTCACTCTTCCACTTCAGGGATCCTGGGGGTTATTACAATGGCTTAGCACATCATTCCAGTCTCTTTCCATGGACTTAGAGAAAGTCTGTGTTTTACTTTTATTTATTTTTTATTTATAAATGTGTTCATTTTTTAAAAAAACACAATACAAAACAATCCCATAAACGATAACGTACAAAATGTAAAAAAAAAGAAAGGTAGCAGAAAGAAGAAAAAAATCTTATTATATCTGTCCCTTTTTTCAAACAATCAGTTCAAACAATAATAATCTTCCAGTAACAATACAAAATGATTAACTCTTTCTAATTTTCTAACTACCATATTTTCCGGCCTATAACTCGCACCTCCCTGGTGAGGTGTTCCGGGCATGTCCCACCGGGAGGAGACCCAGAGGAAGACCCAGGACACGCTGGAGGGACTATGTTTCTCGGCTGGCCTGGGAACGCCTTGGGATTCCCCCAGAGGAGCTGCTCCAAGTGGCTGGGGAGAGGGAAGTCTGGGCCTCCCTACTTAGGCTGCTACCCCCGCGACCCGACCCCGGATAAGCGGACGAAAATGGATGGATGGATAACTCGCACCTTTTTGCCTATTTTTCATGTCCTGCGACTTATAGGGCGAAGCGACATATTTAGGGATTTTCCCCCATATTTTTAGACAAATTTTTGGTTGAGATATGACCGTTTCCATTCATTGTGACGGAAAAAAAAGGAGCAGTACCACTTTCGGCCACTAGGGTCCACTGACCGTTCCCAGCTCATGTGTCAAGACAGCAGACTCATCTGGTCAGACTCACTCTGTCGCAGCACAACCTCCTGCTCTCTGGAGGTATGAACTACTGTTAGCTCAGTGTTTTACTGTTAGCAAAATAGGTCAAGAACCACAGGACAGATTTTGATGAAACTTATAGAAAGTAATCATTCATGGGCGTAGCCAGGATTTTATGAGGGGCGGTTTGTTTAAAGGAAAAGTGGACATGGAAAGAGCAACACAGTTTGTGTTATGCCTGTGGTTAACACAAACTCCTTTTTTTATCCAATAAAAGACAAACGTAAAATAAGTTCAACCAAGTGAGGATTGAACCCGCGTCGAGATAAAGTTTGGAGTGGCAACCTGACGTGCTTCCAGTGAACCATCGAGGCGTGTTAAATGGTTTAACATTAGCGGTTTCTCCATACCTTCTCTTTCCACCTCTCTTAACACAGAACTTGTGTTATGCGGGAGTTGTAGGCGGGACTTCACTTTGAAATTTTTGTTAATGAAAAGTGCGTTATAAATTAAATTAATTATTATTATTATTATTATTATTATTATTATAGGCAAAGTGGGCGGTTCGCTCGAACCCCCCGAACCCCCCCTGTCTACGCGCATGTCACTGGATGGACATTTACAACTGATTGGCTAATTAGGAGATGTTTGAGCTAAAATTTGATGTTTTAGGACCGTAGCTGTGGTAGCCGTTAGCTCGGTGTTTTACTATTAGCAAAATAGCTCAAGAACCACAGGACAGATTTTGATGAAACTTACAGAAAGTAATCACTGGATGGACATTTACAACTGATTAGCTGTAGGAGATGTTTGAGCTAAAATATAATTTATTTATAATTTATTTTCGCAGTGCGCGAGCGCACGTTTGGAAGACCGTCAAAGTGAAACAATTTAAATCCAGTTGATTTGAACATTACGTTAATTTTTAAAGGAAAAGTTCAGCTCAGAAACACTGTTGCTATAATGTCAGCAAACATATATATATTTTTAAGGTGTATATCTTGTTAAATTTTAAAGAAATGAAGTGTATCCGCTCGCTGCGCGTGCACGCTTCGCAGCACTGACGTAGCAAAACTATTTTTTTAAATTCAGCTGATTTTACCGGTACGTGCATTTATTAAGGAAAAGTTCAGCTCAGACACATCTTTGCTATAATTTTCAGCAAACAAATACAGGTGGTCCCCGACTTACGAGCGAGTTCCGTACTTATGAGTTGCTCGTAAACCGAAAATTCGTACATCGGAACGGCCCGCAGTGGCTATCTCGTAAAACCGGAACTTTGCTCGCAAATAGAAAAAAGACGCTAGCGCTGCGGCGCACACCCGTTTATCAACATGAGACTGAACAAGCGTACATGCTGATCCTTAAACATGCACAACACTTTATTTACAAGCAGTTAGCTAGCACATTACACCACACATTCATCTATAAACACATACCTGTACAGTTTTTTCGGTACAACAGTGCTTTTCTCTGCCTTTTGTTTTCACACGACAGACATGTCGTCTCTCGCCCCCCCTCCGCGCGCTCTATGTGCAGTCAAAGTGCAGTGCAACTGTCTAGTCCAGACAGAAAGGACTGTTAGTATCCTAACTTCATACAGAAAAAGTTTTAATAACTTACCGAAAGCCGTCTGCTTGCGCCGCCATCAGCTGCATCTGTTAGCATTAGCTCCCCCGAATCCGCAGCTCCGGGCAGTCCGGTTTATCTGCATCTCCAAAAATGCTGTCGGCTTTGTTATTCCAAGTTAGCTCGTTGTCCCCCGATGTCTTCGGCTTCCAGTCCGACATCGAGGCGAGCTCCAGGAACCTCTGATCGCACAAAGCCGGCTGTCGGAGAGCTACGAGGGTGCAGCTACGAGGCTAATGTTAGCTCGTTGCTAATCCAGTCCGCAGCTTCTCCATGCCTGAGACATCTCCGGGCAGTCCGGTTTATCTGCATCTCCAAAAATGCTGTCGGCTTTGTTATTCCAAGTTAGCTCGTTGTCCCCCGATGTCTTCGGCTTCCAGTCCGACATCGAGGCGAGCTCCAGGGACCTCTGATCGCACAAAGCCGGCTGTCGAAGCAACAGCTCTGGTGGGGTCCGGTTTAGCATGTTAGCTTAGCTCATACCATGAGCTGCTGGTCTCGCGCGGCGCTCCGCGGCTGCTGCTCCAGTCCTGAGACATTCACAGAGTTCAGGGAGTGTTTCCAGTTAATTTATCCGTATGAGGCATGCTCTTATGGGAGAAACAGTCCTCCAAAAGCCGACTGCCGAGTGCCGACCGAGACCGGAAGTAATGAATGTAAAATGGCGGCTCCGCCATTTTACATTCATTAGTTCCAGTTTCGGCAGTACCGGAATACCAGTTCATTCATTAGTTCCAGTCTCGGCAGTGTTCAAAAAAGCACGAAATTATTTAAAAAAATGATAATAATGATACTTTACGTATATATAAAGCCATTTAAAACATTCACAGCTGCAACACATGAAATTAAGAACATTTAAACCCAAAAAAAAAAAAAAAATTTTTTTTTTTTTTTTAATTTCATATTTTTATTAATTATGATAATCTCGTAAAGTCGAACGCTCGTAGGTCAGGGCGCTCGTAAGTCGGGGACCACCTGTAATTGTTTTTAAGTGTTAATCTTGTTAAAGTCCTACCATGCATGCTCCTGTGGCCATTTCGCAGCCAATCCATTTTGGGCAAAACATCGGCCCACATTTCCGGGTTGCCATCGCTGACACGTAACATACGCGACGCGTCAGCGGTGACGCATAATAGATGCGACGTGTACGGCGGTGTGACACGTTTATGGATTTTTCCACTTTATTGGACATAATTGGACTGATGTGACTTATAGGGCGGTGCGACTTATCGGGCAGAAAGTACGGTAATACAATACACATTACGCTACTTCTTTTTTTTTTTTTTTTAACAATTTAGTTTTGATCATTTTCTTAAATGTACACATTTACTTGGCATTTTTAACTTAATTCTCTAAACCATTCCATAATCCAATTCCCTGGATTGAGGTAGACGTCCCTTCAAACTAGTTCTGAATTTTGGTTTTACAAATATCTCTGTCCCCTTAAGATTATAGCAACTTTGTCTTTTAACAAAATGTATGTGGATATTTAAAGGTAATACATTATTCTGAGCCCTATACATAACTGATAAAATATTATAATCTACCAAATCATGGAACTTCAATAACTTCAGTTTATAAAATAATGTACTTGATGGATGACAGTAATGCTTTCTGTTTCAAGAGTTTGAGTGGTTATCTGCAGATTAGAGGGTCAGCGTTTCAATCCCAAGCTTCTTTTTTTTTACAAACCAGCGTGTCCCTGTGCGAAACACTGAACGCTACCTTTTCTTTGATGATTTCATCAACGTAGCTGATGACTGACAGCTTTCAAGTCTGTGTGGGCACAAAATGGTGAAAATGTTCACATGATTTGTCTCTTGTGCTGGTCAACTCATTGTATCACAACAAGAAGGTGTCCAGGTTAAAACTAGTCTCTGCAGACCTTTCTTGGTCCATGGATTCATTTTTGTTACCGGTACTTTTATTTCTTACACCATATGCTGCAGTCTTGCAGTAAATGGTTTGAAACTTGGCTGGGGGCCCTTTTGGCATGGAGTCTAGATGTTTTCTATGGTGGCCCTGTGTAAAGGAACAACATTTGAAAAAACAAAATTATATTAAGCCAAACCAGATTTTTTTTTTACTTTACATAAAACAGAACAACAGAGCAATGTATAGTAGGGTTATTCCTACTATTTGGTGCCTTTTGAGTCCCCATGCCATAATGTGGTATATTTTGTTTAAGGTGGGCTAATATTTATTTTATTAACCTCTTCTTATATGTTTGACTCCCCTCCACCATAAAACACAACCATATGTACACAAGATGAATTTATTTAAAATAATTAAATTAATTTTAAATGCAACTTGGGTTTACTGTCTGCCATGCCCCCTTTCATGATTCCTGTTATTGTGACAATGCTAATAAAATATATATATATTTATTTTTAAATCAATTTTTAATAGTAATATTTATAGTTCTCATCCAATGACTTTTTGTGATGTAAAAAAAATGCTTAAATTATGTTTTTCTTTTTTTTTTTTTAAATTGATGCCCTGAGCCAACTGTCCACCCGTTACTCTAAAATACTGGTCACCCTCGGTTTGGTTTTAATTTATGTTTTTTCACCACTTCCGCTTTGGCCACTTCCGCTTTGGCTTAATATAAATCTCTTTTTTTTTTTTTTCAAATGTATTTTAATTTTTTCAAATGTTAATTTACACCTCAGGGCCACCATAGTTTTCCCCATCATTGCATAGATTTTCTGCAAGTACTCTGATTTCCTCCCAGAGAGCCAAAAACATGTGTTAAGTTAATTAGCTCCTTGTAGAAGTGTGAATGAATGATCATTTGTGGCTGTGACATGAACCCCCACTTCTCACCTGTTGACCAGCAAGCCAGCACAACATCAAGTTACAGAAAATAGATGGGAGTGATTATTAAAAAAATTATAATACATGCATGCTGTGTTGGTTGAATATTCTGAAATGAAAACATTGACTGTTTCTGTACTGGCCCTGTGACTGACTGGAGACCTGTCCGTTCTGTACCCGGCCTCATGTCGACGATAGCCCCCATGACCCTGAACAGGACAAAAAATGGATGAATGCACACAGAAGTAACAGTCTCCATTATTCTGTGCTAGATTGTTTTTCTAAGATTTATTTTTGACCAAAGCAATATAATCTAAAATACTTTGTAAAAAAAAAAAGTTTTCAGAGTAAAAAGTCTGATAATATAAATAGATGAGTCAAAATGTATAGTGTTACAGATTGTTTTTGACATAATAATAATAATAATAATAATAATAATAATAATAATAATAATAATAATAATTAATTCAATTTATAACGCACTTTTCATTACTGAAAATCTCAAAGTGCTACACATATATTGAATGCTACACACATTCATAAACCGGTGGCGGCAGACTACCATGCAAGGTGCTTTCCAGTCCTACCGGGAGCAACTCGGGGTTAAGTGTCTTGCCCAAGGACACAACGACACATGGTGCGGGTCCCGGGAGTCGAACCGCTAACTTTCCGATCGGGAGACTACTGCCATTACCACTACACCACGGCCGCCTATTGTCATCATATGTTTTTGGAGATTAGTGATATGTACAAGTATTTATTTTATGTTGTATGGGCATTTGAATCGGACAGTGTCTTACCTGGATCCAGATGAGGAGCTCTTGTATATATGAGTAATCTCACTTTCTTCATGAACGCTATCTCTATAATACCAAAACCAGACGGCAGAAGAAAGCAGGGCTAAGAAATGGCCACATAAAGGTACACTGGTGGTAACACGGAAACAATACGTGGGAAAACAGATGGAGATAAGTGTGCCTGTATGCAAATAAAGTGTCAATGGGAAATGTTTCTGTCCTGTCAGGCTCGTCAGGGTGTGCACCACAACATGAGAAATTAGTTTGTATGGGAACAGGGGAATTGAACTAGCTGAGAGGGTGGAATGAAATGCAAAGGGTGAGTTAAAAAGTCTCCAGTAGATTCACTGACTTTGAGTCTACAATCACAGCTTTATAAGGCTGTAAACAGCAAGAAACACTGCTCAAGTAAAGACATTTGGAACTTAATTGATTAAAAGACAAGATATGTTGTGACCCTGAAAGGGATTAAAATAAAAAAAACAGGTAAAGAAAAAGGATGGCTGGAT
>JBBPBX010032185.1:17698-32698 GCA_038048925.1 Garcialebias charrua | reverse complement strand
GTATTAAAATAAAACGAGCCGTTCCTAAGTGTCAGCAGGATTGAACCAGAGACCAGTTTAATGAGCTTCTGTTTCTGTTGGGCATCTGTGAAGTTCAGTCGTCGGGATAGTAGCGAGGCTGTTTTCACTGCAGGGCTGTGCAGTCGCTGTGAAAAGGTCAGGGGGCCAACTTAGGGTCACTTGACTGTTACAACTATTAGGCCCCTGGAAAGGGAGGTTACGATAATGTTTGGGAAAATGTGTCAGCTAATAAAAGGATATCATACCAAGGAGGCAGAGTTGCTTGGATCATTTCCATTTCCTTGTCGTGCTGTTATTTTAACCTGAAATGAAATGCTTGGTTTTCTCCGTCCGTCTCGTCAAAGTAAGGCGGGGCCAACGTGGATCTTTGCTAGTTGGGTCTCCGTTTGACTGGAACGTGCAGCAGCCTGGCCTTTTGCTGCAGCCCTGTGTGGGTTCTGTGGACCTGCTTTGTCTAAACTCGGAGGGTGAAAATGGCCACCGTGAAACCGTCACCTGACCGCACCACGGTGGAACGAAATAATAACCATCGCACACTGGGCGCACATAATAGCCACGCAGGGCCATTTGTGGCTTTTTGTCACAGCGCCGGCGCTGGACACTGATACATCTTTCAACTTCGTATCGCCGGCTATTCCTTTGTCCGTTAAGTGCCAACCTCCTGCGCTCTCATACGCCGTTTCTTTTTTCCGTCTTTCACATCATCATCTCAAACTCCTTTTTTTTAATTTCCATCGCCCCCCCCCCCCCTCCTACTCATCCTCCTCCTTTTCCCAGGCAGCTGCAGGTTCCTGGGGGCTCTTTAGCAAGTCAAGGGAGCAGCCCACTCACACCCCGAAACTGTTAACCCCAGCTGAGTCCATAAGCTGTCAGTTAACCATTCTTTTCCCCCAAAGCATCTGCTCACTCAGGCTCTGTATGTGGCACGCAGCTATTTTATTCAGAGGCTCGCTTGCGCTGTGCTCCGTGGCCTGAAAGGAGCAGATCTACTTCCCTGGGCAAATAGTGAGTTCATTTGTCTCTTATGGTCTTTGTTTCGTGTTGCAAACACATGTCACCAGCTCAATTACCTTCCCTATTAACAGAGGTTAGAGGATGGGCTGGCCACCGCCTCCAAGACAAGGCCATAAACTGACCCATTTGAATTTTGTCTCTTTGCGTATTTTAAACAAATTCCCCTTCATTTATTTATTTTCTGCTGTTTTTATTCTTTTGCGCACTTAGTTAGATGTTTCCTCCCATTGTTCTAATTGTAAATTTTGAAGTATCTATGAGCAAGGGTTTATGCTGGCTGCACATCGCTCATTGTTTTAGTGTCTTTTGAAGGAGTGAGATGGGTAGATGTGAGCCCAGATGAATCCAGGCTGCAGAAGGCTGTGAGATTTATGTGTTTTATGTGTAAGCTACAGGTGGAGCTAAACTCTGCCAGGTTCACATCTGCGAACCCCCAGGAGTTTTTCTCCCTTTTATGGCAGCAAAGAGCAATAAATTGATCAATAAATAACTTTACACATGAATGGTGATTGTTCATGCTTATGTCGGAGTACCGTATTTTCCGGTGTATAGGTCACACCTTTTTATGGTTTTTTCAAGGCATGCGACATATACACCGGTGCAACCTATATATGGCTTTTTATCACTTTCGGCGAAACAAAATTTGAAATCCAGCTCATTTCACAATTACGTTCATTTATTAAGGAAAGTTCAGCTCAGACACATATTTGCTATAATTTTTATCAAACAAATAATTGTTTTTAAGTGTTAATCTTCTTAAAGCCTTGCTGTGCGCTCCTGTGGTAGACATTTGCAGCAGAGCTAAACATAGGTGCGACCTATACTCCAGTACAACCTATCTAGGGATTTTTCCAATTCTTTGGCAATAATTGGATAGTGCGACCTGTACACCGGTGCGACCTATACACCAGAAAATACGGTACATATTTTATGGGTGAATGCACTTGTTTAAATTTATTTACGGGCTAAAGTTCCCGGTGAATTGTCTCAGTAAAGACTGAGTTGTGTCATATACCCACTATGCTCAAACCTTTTACTAGTGATCATACAGTACATTATTTTGAGGATAACTCTTTAGCAAGCCCAGTTTTTACATGGAGGACAAGAACCTTACAATAACTTTTTGCTCTGATTTTTGTCCAAACTGTGTACAATGTTTTGAGCTCCCTATTGCTTTATCAGCAGCGTGACATTTGATTTGTGCGTTTAAGTATAGAAAGGTTGAGACCTCCCTTTGCATGCCGTGTATCCCCTTCTGTTATTTGTTGTGAAGAATGTGTGGGAACAAACCTTCTCCATGCCGTCGGACCAGTCCAGGGCAGTGTAAGAACACAGTGTCTGAAAGTGTTGAAGATGTGCACGCAGCGATGGCTGAGTCCGAAGAAAGACACAAGTCAAGTGAGGGAATTACAGTAGATGGAAAGAGAAGGTCCCATAAAAAATGACTTGAACACTCCATTCCCTCAAGTTGCTATACTGAACCCTTTTGTCCAGCATCTTCTTCAGGTGCCTTCCCATCTCCCCTCCATGCCAAATATTTGACTCCCCATCCCCCAACTTTGTGCCCCTCAGGCCATGGAAGGAGGGGATGAAGGGGCGCTCCCCCGCTGTGTCCCTCCACAGCTCCAGTGGCCCTTCTCTGGACCCTTTTGTGCCCCATTTCCCTCCCACTCCCCATTCCCCTAGTCATCCCCCTGCCTCTACAGCCCCCCCATCCTACCCTTCAGTCCCCCCCTTCTCTCTGGACTCCCCTGCTGGGCAGGTGACAGGCCCCTGAATGCGACCCCGGGCGTCCCTGATGGCTCCTACAGATGGAGCGTGGTAATCGGTCCAATAGAGCCCTGCCACAGGCTTTCCCCTGCAAAGATACAAAAGCTTGGCCACATCACTTCTAGGAAAAAAAAGAAATGTGTGAGAGGAAGACAGAAAAAGACAAAGACCGAGCTACAGGATGACAAAAGCAACACTGTCAATTGTCAGTAAGCGATAGTTTGCGATGAAAGTTTTCTTTAGAGTTACTTATCATAAAAAATATAAAAAACATGGACAAAAACGGAGGTCCTCTTCTAGGCTGGTGTTAATAGTTTGCTCCCTCTGTTTTTTTTCTGTTGCCTCTATTTTATGTTATTTGCTCTTTTTTAATTCACGTTTTCTGTCCTCAAATGAAAAATGAAAGTTGACATCAATAATTTAAACAGTATGGTTACATTTAAAGACCAAATGTTAATTTTTGTGTTGTGTTTTTTCTTCTTTTTTTTTGCACATGCTGAACTATATAACATTCGCTCCAATTCGACTCAGATTCTTACATGAACAAACCACATCCGAAGCTCGTCCCAGAGAGTCTGTATGCCGGCGTGGCGCCACTGTTTCAAATGTAATAAAGAGCTCGTCTTAGCATGAGAATCTTGTTTGCCAGCAGCCCTTTGAGCTGCGGCGTTCCCAGAGGCTAAATCCGTGTGTAATGCCTGGTCAGACACACACTGGCAACCAGCACAAACATTTCCTGCTTCCAGAGACGCCAGAGGCAAAGGGAGATTCCCAAACCTTTCTCACCTCTCAGTATCTGACTTGGCACTTTTTCAAATTAAAGCTTTAAATCTGGAAGTCAGAGAGAGAGACAAAGAGACAAGCTTCACAATTGACACTCTTTTCTCCTTACACCTGCTCTGCCGCCTCTTTCTTCTCTCCGAGCATGTTTACTACATTATTTTAGTGTTGAAAAAGGCTGTGTGAACTTTTAGGCGTCCTTTACGATCTGCCTTGAGTCTGTTTGTCTTTGACACGGTGCCATCCTCGCTGAGTGGAAGCTTATAGGGCAGACGTGGCAGCTGCACGCTTGCAAATGTGCACATGGTGGAAATGGAAGGCTGTCATGTCTGGAGCTTAATTATTCTTTAATAGATAACAAGCAGAATGCAGAAATGGTCCGGTCATTGAGATTGCTCTTCTGTTCAATTAGAGCTCTCCGTTTCCCAGTCATCAGCATTCTGAACAAATAGAGAAGCACCTGCAAAGAGCTGCATTTCTTGCTCTACAGGATGCTATCGGTGTAGCACTCAGCATGGGTGAGATCAGGAGAGACACAGTGGCCCAGGCAATAAGTGCCCCAGAGGGGTATAGTCCTCTTTAATCCATGTTCAAGCAGCCTCTTGGCTTTTGATCCCCTCAGGAGCCACTAAGGCGCAGGGGGACACAATCTAAAGTGGCACCACACCATCTGCATATTGTTTTAAATCTGGCTATCGTCTTAAAAAACTCACCGCAGAGTTTCATCCTCTGTTAGCTTGATCCTAAGAGTGTGTTTATTTTTGCAATCCCAGCCAGTCACTCGGACGAAGGCTCCGACGTGGACTCAGAGCCGGGCCTGCCTTTAAAGAGGAAGCAGCGCCGCAGTCGGACCACTTTCACAGCGGAGCAACTGGAGGAGCTGGAGAGGGCTTTCGAGCGGACACACTACCCCGACATCTACACGCGAGAGGAGCTGGCTCAAAGGGCCAAACTGACCGAGGCTCGAGTTCAGGTCCGACAACACATCTGCATTCATAAAGTTTCAGAGACGTGGCAGCACAGCAATGTGTCACGCTGTCATGAATTTGTGTCATGCAAGTGTTGAATTATCTTGGGGTATTGCCACGCATTCTTTACAGCCATTAGACATGTGTTTCCCCCCCCCACGAAACATATCCCTACTCCTTTGATGCACATTCAGACAAACTCTAATTGCAACCCTTTTGTGTGAAGTGAACTTTCTATTTTTGCAAACATTTTTTTTCTTCTAGAAAGTGCCATGTAAAAAAAAAAAATCTGCAAATAGATGCTTAATCTAGATAGCTGCCTAACAGCCATAACAGCCCTGCGGTGTTATCTGAGCCCTGTGACTCACAGTAGCGCACAAAGATGTGGTTTTTTTGCAGATGTTGAGATCTCTATCAGTTTAGCAGAGGTCTCCAACACATATAATGTCACTGACCTGGAACGAAGCACTCACAAATGAAAAAGAGCATGTAATTACTGTGCGAGTGAAGTTGGACTCGGGAAACTCCGATCGTGCTTAACTCCGCTCTTCTCCCAGGTGTGGTTCAGCAACAGAAGGGCTCGGTGGAGGAAGCAGGCAGGAGCCAATCAGCTGATGGCCTTCAATCACCTCATACCTGGTGGTTTTCCTCCATCAGCTATGCCAGGCTTGCAACCTTATCAGCTGTCAGACAGCCCCTACCCTCCATCTTCTATCGCCCAAGGTGAAAACACAGCTGAAGCCGAAATGTGTATTAACTCCAGTGTCTAAAATGTTGAATTTGAAATCCCATGTTTATATAAGCAACACTGAAACTTATGAAGCACTTTCTTCTCAGCCACCTCTGAGCATCCTGGCACCGTCCATCGACCGCAGCCGTTGCCGCCAACCTCTGTGCACCAGGCTGGGATCGGCTCATCCGCAAATTCCCAAGATGGAGGCTCAGCCTACTGCCTTTCCTCTGGGCGACACAACTTCTCAGGATATTCCGACAGCTTCGTGACCCCAGCAGGACACACGGGCACTGTTAACCCCAACATCAGCAACAGCCTCTCACCACAGGTCAGTTTGCCACTCTAATACCAAGGTATACATGAAAAAAGACACGCTGAAACGTTCACATGCATACTTTCACAAATGTACAGGGGGTCCCCGACTTACGAGCGAGTTCCGTTACTACGACTATCTCATAAGACGAAAATCTCGCACGTCGGAACACGAAACACGTGTTCTCGTAAGTCCGGATTTTCGGTCGTAAGTCGGAAAATTTATGCTAGCGCTACTACGAACACTCGTTTTTCATCACAAACGTTCATACTAGTTCATAAACATGCTCAGAAACTTGTTTACAAATGGTTAGCTAACACACTTTCATCTAAAAACACATAAAAGTGCTGTATTTTCTTTACAAATTTACTGTTCGTTAGTGAGCTCGTAAGTCCAGAACCTCGTAAGTAAGAGCGCTCGTAAGTCAGGGACCCCCTGTATTCCCATACTTCCAAAATGTCCACACGCTAGTCTACATTTGGTAGAAAACAAACAAAGACGTCTTCATGAAATGCACCATATGGACAAATAACAACACACTTCTCTGTGTGACCTGCAGTAGGACTGAGATTGACTTGACATTGATGAAGCCTTGTTAGGATAAATAACTACCGGTAGGTAGCTTTTCATTTTTGTTTACTCTGACAGACAGTTTGATGAATTTAAAATGTGGCGATTGTCAGCCACCAGATTGGCAGACAGGACCAGACACGAGGAAGGATGTACGGATGTCAGATGATGACACAAATCAAAACTGAAAAGACAATTATGGTCGATTACACAGTCATCAGTGTCCATCGGTGGCTCCCTATCAGCCCAGAAGATGGACTAACAGGCGTAAAACGAGCTTTTAACCGCCACAAAGGGTGGCCGGCCTTTTTGCAATGCATGCTGGGTACTAATTCCCATGAGAGAGAATCTCGGACTCCTGGTAGGCAAAGATAAAAACAACAACTGTGTTGAGCAGGTTTGTTTGTTGCTGTTTTAATGCCCAATTTACTGAGAGACTATAGGAGAAGAGCTTTGTCTGCCGAGGTGCACATTTTGAAATTTGCTGGCGGCACCATTGAGAGTAAAGATACAATTGGCTGCTTTGATGCATTAGCCAAAGTTTTGGGCTGAAGCACCAATGTTGGGTAGTCAAAACGTCACATTATGAGAAAAAAATAAAATTACTGTGGAAAACTGTGGGTGTAGGCAACTGCTAACTTTTAACTAGATAATTACTTTGTTGAAGCGTTGCTAGCATGCAAGCTGGAATCTGCTGCCTGTAACCGTTTGTGGTACGAGTTCACTCATGCCATAGGGTCACAAAGGAACCAACTCTTACAAAGAGGCCAAAGGTGGTCTGGCCCCTAGTATGGTTTCAACATTAACCTTTGTGGTCAGCTTGTACGGAATGGAAATCTCATCTCGCAGATCGGACGGTGTGCCTTGAAGGTTTTCTCCGTCTGGGAATGCAATCACTGAGTGTTCCAGTGTCTTAATTGATTGAAATGAAGTAATCTATCCCCTCCTAACAAAGTGTGTAATTCATGCAAATGAATCACTTTGTTGGCTAATTTGTTTTAATTCATGTGTTCATTGCAGCTATGTGAATGTTTATTGCAGTGCAGTTTTCTCTATTTCGTAAGATGATGCAATTAATTTTTACTTAATAAGGAAGGGGAAATGAGAAGGGATTAAATTCTATGACATTGATACTTGAGGATTTCTTTACACTTGGAAAAGTTAGCTCCAGTTATGTCTGACTGTTCTGGTGGATTTTCTTTAAAACCTCTGCAAGAGTGATGCCCCTTAGGTTATCTGGACTCCAAATTTGTCTATAAATGCTACTCTACTTACTTCTCTGTATACATCAGAGAATTCCACTAACTCCAGATATGGTCACATCGCAGCAGCACCAAGTCTTGTTGTGGATAAGTTTTGCTTTAGATCAGCGATCTTCTCATTGGAGTGGTGATCTCTGCAGCAGCCAGGCTGATGGCTTCTTCCATCTCTGGCCTCTCAGCGCTGATCTGGCGCATACCAAAGCAATCCTTTCTCACCAAGGAAGCAGGCGGCCAGGATTTGCACCCCCCCTGGGACTTAATCTCCGGAACAACCTCAAAACAGACACTCCACCGAGAACTGCTGCTGTTTCAGTTGCTGAGAGAGATTCACGAGCAAATAGAGCTTACACTCATACTTTGCAAAGTTGTACGTACCGTATTTTCCGGAATATAGGTCGCGGCTTTTTATCATTTTTGCATGCCCTGCGACCTATATTCAGGTGCGACCTATTTATGGCTTTTTATAAAATAAGCTGATTTGTAATCATTTATTAACAAAAATTAAACTGAGACACACTCTTACAATAATGTCAGCTAACAAATATATATTTTTTAGGTGTTTATCCTGCTAAAATTATTCATTTATTAAAGAAAAGTTCAGCTCAGACACATATTTGCTATAATTTTTATCAAACAAATAATTGTTTTTAAGTGTTAATCTTCTTAAAAGCCTTGCTGTGCGCTCCTGTGGCAGAGCTAAACACAGTCCACATTTTGACGTATATATGTGCGACCTATATTCAGGTGCAACCCATATATGGATTTTTCTATTTCTTTGGCAATAATTGGGCAATGCGACCTATATTCGGGTGCGACCTATATTGCAGAAAATACGGTATATGTCTCACAAACCACTGTTTGCACAGAAGTGCATGCAAACTTAAGTACTGTACAGTGTGTTCCATCGCATGAGAAAACTTCAGTAGAAACAAAAGGTATTTTAGCATATACTCTTGCTACAGATTATTGTTTCTTATAAATATACCATCCATCCATCATCTTTACCCGCTTATTCCTTTTTTTAATCGCTGAGGTCACTGGCGCCCATATCCAGCAGTCACTGTGCGAGAGGCGGGGGACATCCTGGAAAGGTTGCAAGTCCATCACAGGGATGCATGGAAATAAACAACCGTTCACATTGTCACTCACACCTATAGGGACAATTTAGAGTTTCCAGTCAGCCTAACATGCATGTTTTTGGTCTGTGGGAGTAAACCTGAGTATGCAGGGAAAACCCACACATGCACAGAGAGAACATGAAAACTCCACCCAGAAAGACCCTCGCTGAGAGGTGTCAGCTCTCTTATAAATATAGATTATGTTTGTAAATTATTTGTTTAAAAACTACTGTTTTGGTGCATTTTATCAAACCTGCAAGATAAAAAAAAACGCGTTAGATATATTTAATATACTGTATTTCGTAAAAAAAAATGTCTATGTTGCTCTCTTCATCTCAGTGCGTTCTTGCGCCAACTCAAGTTGTCATCATCAAAACAGATGGATTTCTGAAATGAAACAAAGCAGCATTTGTCTGACACATGAACACATCACTCAGATTAATTTAATTTACGGTACACACGCTGATGACAACTGAGTTTGCCTTAGTTTGTTTGCATCTAGTCCTTCGTGTCACATCACCTACCGTAGTTTGAATGAATCCTCACCTTCTTTTTGTTGGAGGCTGTTTGGGTTTGTTCTTGACTTTAGCTCAGTTTTCATCAACACAGGGTGTAATTCTTTTTCTCTCTTTAAATGTGATTTTTAAGACATTTTCACGACTTTGCTTGTCACACAAACCATTGTGCAGCTGCTCATGATGTATCACCGATACCCCCTCGGCCTTGACATAATACTTACACACACATCCACCTACTGTTAGAGGCACCAGTCCAACTCAGGTAGCTCCTATAAAACATATACTGTACACACAATACTCCTTGTCTCTACATTACCGGTTAGCCTCTTTAATGAAGATGCTGTAGATGCTAAACCGGTGCTTTTTCCTCTTTAAATCCAAGCATGCATCATAAACTAGTACTGTATTATTTTCACATCTTACCATAGGACTGGCTATATTTTGACTACCGGTAGTTCTGCTCAAAACCAGAACTGTTTTGACAACGAAACACAAGACATACAGACATTCTTTAGTCCATACAAAACTCAAAAGAAAAAAAAATCTCCTTTCAGCATCTGATAGAGGGATTAAAGATGCTACTCTTCGTCACAACCTCTGTTTGTCAAGCTGAAAGAGAACATGTTTGAGGAAATCCAGTGGTTAGTTTATTTTGACATAAACAACAAAAAGCCCTTTAGCCCACCAATGGAAAAGAAGGGTGATCATATACCCATAAGAACATTATTTTGTCTAGAATGTTTTTGAACACATATATAGTTTTCAAATGAAGTTTGATGTGTTCTAATGAAGCAGCTCTTCGTGTCTCCCTTCAGGTGATGGGCCTGTTGAACTCGAGTGGAGTCCCACATCAGTCTCAGAGTGACTTCGCCCTCTCCCCGCTCACCGGAGGCATCGAGCCTAATGGAGCAATGGCTGCTAGCTGTCACGGTTCTCAGCGACTGGAAGCTCTTCCAAGCCTGACCAGCATGCCTGCCCTTCCCAGCACTCAGTCTTACTGCCCACCTTCCTACACATCCCCAGCCTACGCCATAGATCATCACCCCACCTATCAGTATGGACAGTACAGTCAGAGCAAGGTAGTAGCTCTTTTTTAAAGTGTTTTAAACTTATGCTTTAGCCAGATTCATTCTGACTACCTTAATGATTGTTTAAAGCAAGGTTATATCATTTAACCTCTGGTTTAGCGGTTTGATTGAGTTGAGATTTTTTTTAACCCACAGCCCCTGTTAATTGCAAAGACCCCCCTCTGATGAGCGAGCTTCTCAAATCACTGTGCGCTGAACTGAAATTACATCTGTGTTAGGGTGCGCTAGTTGGCCAGGTTACCTCAGTTTATATTACCATCATCGGACCATCCATGTGGCTCACTCCTTACACCAACACACACATTTTCACTTACTGGCCTTTCATGACCCCGTATGATGAGCTTGCCCATCAACTCCACAGTGTAGCTCACCTAGCCATGTAATGACCCCATGTAACAAGGATAGCTGCCCAAATAAAAGGAGCCACTTCCCAAAGCATGTTTGACAGGAGCAAGGGGGTTGTGAGGGTTTGGAAACGGGCCTGCTGTTGAGGGCTGATCTGAGGTACACTACAACATGTTGAGCGGCCTGTCAGCAGCAACATCTTGATGTTATTAATTTAGCCAGACCAGGGAGAGACGCACATGTAGCTTTTGGGGGTTTGGCAAAATGTGTCTATGCGAGCACAGGTATGTGTGTATAAAAGCGCGGTAAGGGGGTGCTTTAAAAAAAGAGGGGGGAGATTATGGCCCATGGCAGGCCAAGATTAGAACCATGTGTCCCACTGGAGGTCAGATTTGGAGTTGTTATTGATCAGTAAAACACAGATCACTGTTGAGGAAGTTCTGTCAACCTCAGTACATTTAGCAAAGTTGTGGCGGTGTGTACAAAGCTTTTTATCTTATATTAAACGCATAACTACTTTTATTTTACGGTTTCTAGCCTACCTTTTTCCTTTATAGTTTATTTTCACATGAAAAAAATGTTTTTGTATTAGCAAATACTGTACTGTACATCCTTGCACTGGTAACCAAAGGTAATTTTACAATATCTGTCCACAGATGGGCTTTCAGTTATATAAAAAACATAAAAGACAGTTGAAGAAACATACAAAGAATGGAATATGTAAAGCAAAAGTAATCAATTATATGAGGCTTAGTTGTATCATTTTTGATAAACATCTTCAGTCTTAATATAAAATCATGCCATAATTCAATTTAAGTTTTACATCTTAATCTATCATAGAAAAATAAATTTGTCACAAAGAGGTTTTGCATCATCTAACGGCTCCCTTGATCCATGACATCTGCGCCGTTCAAAGTGGGACCTGAAGGTCACCTGCGAAGCCTGACCATGTCAAAAATGGGAAAAAAGTTTAATATTAGACATTTTAACATTTTTAAAATTCACCACATTCAGTGTCTTAAATATTATGTAATCTAACAAGCTTTCTAGTCTTTTTAAACTAATCAATTAATTTAATAAAATTTAGACAAATGTAAATCTAAAATCGATTTAGATTCTGTATGTACCAGTATGGTAAATGATAAATGGAGCTTATTTATATAGCGCTTTCCAGCCCCCTGTGAGGAGCCCCAAAGCGCTTTACAATACCAGCCATCCACCCATTCATTCAGACATTCATACACCGGTAGTGGTAGCCTGCCTTGCAAGGCGCCATCCAGACCTACCGGGAGCAACTCGGGGTTAAGTGTCTTGCCCAGGGACACAACGACACATGGTGGGCGGATGCGGGATTCGAACCTCCAACCTTCCGATCAGGGGTCGACTGCCATTACCACTACACCACGGCCGCCCATGTATGTTAGTTTACTTTTGTACCACACTATTTAACTTTTAAAAATGATTTGATATGTTGCCTTATGAAGGGAGTGGTGGCGCAGAGGTTAAGAAGGTGAGATTGTGATCGGAAGGTCGCCGGTTCAAGCCCCGGTACCGACAACATCAAAGATGTGGGTGGGATAAGTGAAGCGGTCACACTTGTTCCACCCTCATCTGCCCCACTCTGGGCCCTTGAGCAAGGCCCTTAACCCCCACCATCTGCTCCCCCGGGAACCCTAGATATCAGCTCTCTACTCCACACAGAGGGCTGTGGTTGCTCGGTGGTCTGTGGTTGTGTCAGGAAGGGCATCCGGCGTAAAAACAACTGCCAAATCTTCATGCGACCAGTTCGCTGTGGCGACCCCTAACGCAGGGAATAAAGCCGAAAGAAAAAAAAAAAAAATGTTGCCTTATGAACTTGAGATATAAAATATTGCAATCTTCAAACTGAAATTATTGCCAATAATTATTATTTTTGGGAGTAAGATGAAATAATTTTGTTTTAGTCATTCAATAAGACATGACTGTTCAGACCATGCTGCAACAGACTCTATATGAGCTACAATACATCTCTAACTGGATGATCAGCATACATAAATAAACAGCACCGGAACATGAATAGGATTAACTAATTACATAGGAATGGTGGCACAGAGGTTAGAGAAGGTGAGCCTGTGATCAAAAGATCGCTGGTTCAACTCCCGGTACCAACATCATCAAAATGTGAGTGGGATAGGTGAAGCACCCACACCTGCCTCCACCCTCATTCGCCCCACTCTGAGCTCTTGAGCAAGGCCCTTAACCCCCACCATCTGCTCCTCCTGACACCCTAGATAGCAGCTCTCTGCTCCACAGGGCTGTGGTAGCTCGGTGGTCTGTGGTTGCGTCAGGAAGGGCATCCAGCATAAAAATAATTGCCAAGTCTTCATGCGACTTACCGTAGTCACCGTGACAACCACTAAAAGAAGGGAAAAGCCAAAAAGAAAAAGAAAAAAAAAAATCACTGGTACATATAAGTAAAAAAAAAAAAAAGAAGAAAAGTGGGCCATGAACAGAGCCATGTGGTACATGTAAAATTTAAAATGTATTTTTATTTTCTTAATGGATATCTTGCTAAACATAAGGCTTTCTGTTAAACATTTCATTTCACACCATCTGTTGACATTCAAACATACAAATAAGAAATGACTAATTTTTTTTTAAAATATCTACAATTTTCTGTATTTCCTCCACAGGTGCCTTTCATTATATGAAGCCTGCACACAGGACTCTAGTTTGGTCATTCATCTCTGCAAATCACAACTACCCACTACCTTCGCCAACATCCCCAACCCCGAGGACAGCAAGGCCGGCAGTGGGGGAGGTGAAAGGGTATCGTGTTTTATTTTAGCAAGAAGGGGAGCCGGTTTGGATAGAGGTGCAGTGATGGCAATGATGAAGTCCGAGAGGAATAATTAAGGACCATATAGGTGCAGTCGTCTCTGATACATGACACTTGCTTTGCTTGTGAGTCATGCCATGCTTAGTGGACCTAGTGCTGTTACTTTGCCAGTGGACTAGGAAGAATAAAATTGGTGGGGGAGTAAATACACACATTCATGGCATTCTGGGTAGAAATGTATGATGAACTGGATTTATCAACTCAAGGTGCTTTTATGACTTATCTTGAGAGAAAGACATTTTCTTGTGGTGAATGGTGAGATGACAACAGCATGAGCACTCAGCAGCAATGCTCTTTCAAGAATATCTTCATCTCATCGTCTTAGCGGAGGAACATTACCTGCGTACCTGCATACTCATGTATGTGACGGTAGAGATGAAAGCGTGGCTGTATCAGGAAAACCAGCGAGAAAGCATAAACTGAAGTCACATGGAGTCTGTGCAACCCAAAGAAAGTGCAATACATTCATACCTCATGTGCTGCAAACGAACACGGATCAAATGTTTCTCATCATGTCCTCAAAAGCCTGCTCCATCTTTTTATTATTAATTTTGGGTTGTATGCTTCGATCAATCAGGGGAAGTTACAAAGCAACGAACCACAACGAACAAAAACATTAAGCCAAAATAAAAAGAAATCTCTGCCAGCGGACATATTTTTCAGTTCATTTTTGCTGTTGTTTTGCATGTTGAGTTTTAGTCATCCGCAACATTTTAGTTCTTATTTATTTAGTGTTGTTCAAGTGTATTGTTGTACTGTATTGTACTTTTTCTATAAGTGCTTCTCTGTGCTTTAATGTCTTACAAAATGCTCATTATTTCCACTTTTCTTTTGTACATTTTTTTTATTTGCAACTGTGTGAAAATATTAAGGTTTGTGTAAAAAATAGCACTATTACTATTTATAATAAATTTGAAAAAGTGTACATTTTAAATTTTGAGTTTGTGTCATTTGTCATCTCTAAAGTTTGTGGTTGTGATTAGGTTTGTTTGAACCCTTTCATGCATGGCAATTAAGTGCAATTTTTTTTAAACAAACTAAAAAAAAAGAACAGTATTAAAAAAGATGGTCTCCTACATCATAGCATTTTGCTATAGAATTAATGTTTATAAAAATCCATCTTATTAAAATGTACTGTAATATAAATCCTGAAATGGATGCATTTCAGAAAACATTAGAAAATACCTCTGAAACATATACTAAAAGTTTTACATAAAATAAATACAATTTAAACTATGTGTGCTTGCATTTGACAAAAAACGAATCACTTGTTGCAGACATCATTTGTTGTGTCCGCACCACAAGGCCAGGCGGCTCACCTCGTTCCTGTAGTCCGTCTCATCGTTGTTGCTGATGAGACCCACCACTGTTGTGTCGTCCGCAAACTTGATGAAGTGGTTGGAGCTGTACGATGGTGTGCAGTCGTGTGTTAGCAGGGTGAATAGAAGGGGGCTCAGCACACATCCTTGTGGGGCTCCTGTATTCAATGTGATGGTGCTGGATGTGTTATTCCCGACCCGTACTGCCTGTGGTCTCCCGGTCAGGAAGTCTAGCAGCCAGTTACACATTGAGGTGTTCAGCCCCAGACTGTCCAGTTTAAGGATGAGCTGTTGGGGGATGAT
>JBBPBX010032184.1:0-28937 GCA_038048925.1 Garcialebias charrua | reverse complement strand
TATATATATATATTAGTTTCCTTTTTTATTTTGCACAAATATATAGATTTAAATAAATAATGCAGAGTGATTTGTAATGATATCTTGGCCTCTAACAGGGAAAACTCAGTTTACATCTTTAGAATAATCCATTAAGCTCTTGAAGCAAGTTCAGGTCCAAACAGTTGTAGAAAAATGTTCTGCCACATTCAAAGCAATGTGAAATCTTGATCCATGTTTAGTTTAGCTGTGATCGTGTGTATTAGAGTCTTACTTGGTGATGGGGTTTACACTGGCTTCTACCACAGACAGGCCTTTACAGCATTTTATATTGTCTGGAAACTCCTGAATTCCTGTTGGAGACAGTCAGTCCAAGGAAATCTGGTGAGAACAAACAATTTTCACTGCTGCTAAAGTTTACACAGCATATTAGAAGTGTTTACCATTTTTACTGATGTCTAGCTCTTTGAGGTTAACCAGGCTTGCGATGGTGGTGGGAAGGTTTGACAGGTCGTTATCTGGCATGCTGAGCTTCTTCAGGGCCTGGCAGTTAAACAGTTGCTACAGAAAAATAAAACGCACAAATGGCAAAGAAATATTACTTTCAGTTTTAGAAAAAACACACAGACCTTAACTACAGTAGAAAGCTACATAACACCACAGAGCATTGCTGTAAGCATGAAAAAGCTGCTCCATTTAGCTGCATTTTTTAATGAATAATGCAGATTTAATTTTCTGCAAAAAGTGGTCCTGAAGGACACAACACTTTAAGACAAATGTGTCCTGAATGGAGAAATGCTGTCTGATCCCAAATGTACAAAACATGTACAGAACATTTTTTTAAGTGCTTAGAGCAGCCACATATATAAACATTTAAATAAATAGCAAAATATATACTGTATTTTCCGGCCTATAAGTAGCAGGTTTTTTTTAAAACTAATTTTCATGTCCTGCAACTTATAATAATAATAATAATAATAATAATAATGAATTCAATTTATAACACACTTTTCATTAATAAAAATCCCAAAGTGCTACAAAGTGCAACAAAAGCAAAAATCAAATAAAACAAGTGATAAAATCAAGTAAAATCAATAATAATATCAACCAAGATCAAAGATAAAATCATGTGGAGGCAGAATAGGCTTGCTTAAAAAGAAAAGTCTTTAAGCCGTTTTTAAAGTCAACCAGTGACTGTGGAGCTCTCAGGTAGTCAGGGAGGGAGTTCCATAGGCGGGGGGCAGCCACACAGAATGCCCGGTCTCCCATGGTCCTTAATTTGGTTCGTGGAATGTGAAGTAGATTACTGTTCTGTGATCGTAGAGACCGGGTGGATGTCCTTTAGATAGTCAGGTGAAGTTCCGTGTAAGCATTGGTGTGTAATGTGAGCAGTTTTGTATTGATCTAAAAAAGCTAAGTCTGGTCCTCTGGACATTCAAAAAATAAAACAAAACAAAGCAAAAAAAAATGTAGAAACGTTCCGTCTTTCGTCCGAAAGACTTCCTCAGTCGGACGAAAGACGGAACGTTTCTACATTTTTTTGGCTTTGTTTTGTTTTATTTTTTGAATGTCCAGAGGACCAGACTTAGCTTTTTTAGATTTTTCTACCTGGATTATTGAGCATGCATCAGAATAGTTTTGTATTGAATTCTGTAGGTAACAGGAAGCCAATGGAGGTTATGGAGAATGGGTGTAATATGTTCAAATTTACGAGCTCTCAATAAAATCCTTGCTGCACTGTTTTGAATATACGTATTGAAGCTTCTGAAGATTTTTGCCAGGGATTCCAATAAACAGGGAGTTGCAGTAGTCGAGCCTGGAGGAGACAAAGGCATGGACGAGTTTCTCAGCATCAGAAAAAGTCAGAGATGGGCGAAGTCTGGAGATGTTTCGAAGATGGAAGAAGCAGGTTTTAAACAGATGCTTAATGTGATTTTCAAATGTAAGATGAGAGTCCATTTTTATTCCAAGATTTGTAACAGAGGTGGAGAGGGGGATGTCTTGTCCAGAGAAGGAGATTGTTGTTAAAGTTGATGTTTGTATCTGGTGAGGGGTGCCAATCAATATGGCCTCAGTCTTCTTGGAGCAGTTTAATTGAAGATGGGGCGAAGCAACATATTTATGGATTTTTTCCTATATTTTAGAGCAATTTTTGGCTGAGATATGAAAGTTTACATTCATTCTGACGAATAAAATGGAGCAGTACCACTTTCGGCTGCTAGGGTCCACCGACCGTTCCCAGCTCATGTGTCCGACAGAAGCCTCCTCTGGTCGGACTAACTCTGCCGCAGCACGGCCTCCTGCTCTCTGGAGGTCTGAACTACTGTTACCTTGTTAGCAAAATAGCTCATGAATCACACGACAGATTTTGATGAAACTTACAGAAAGTGATCCCTGGATGGACATTTACAACGTATTGGCTTTAGGAGATGTTTGAGCAAAAATTCTATTTATTTATCATTTATTTTTGCAGCGCGCACGACCGTTTGGATGACGTCAAAGCGAAACAATTTAAATCCAGCTGATTTTACAATTACGGGAATTTATTAAGGAAAGGTTAAGCTCGGAAACCCTTTTGCTATAATGTCAGCAAACAAATATATTTTTTGATTGTTTATCTTGCTGAATTTTAAAGAAAATGTAACAGTCCCACCCGAGTGAGTGCACATAGCGAAACAAATTTTTAAATCCAGCTGATTTTTTTTATTTTTTTATTTATTTGATAGGGACAGACACACATCGACATAGACAAACTGAGTAAAACAGCAGTCCCATGTTAGCATCATTTGACAATTGTGTGGATTTATTAAGGAAAAGTTAAGCTCAGAAACACTTTTAATATTATGTCAGCCAACAAATATATTTTTTAGTTGTTTAAATAGTTAAATTTTAAAGAAATAATCATAATAATAATAATGAATTCCATTTATAATGCACTTTTCATTAATAAAAATCTCAAAGTGCTACAAAGTGTAATAAAGCAAAGATCAAAATAAAACAAGTGATAAAATCAAATAAAATCAATAATAATATCGACTAAGATCAAAGATAAAATCATGTGGATGCAGATTAGGCTTGCTTAAAAAATAAATAAAATAAAACAAGTGATAAAATCAAGTAAAATCAATAATGATATCAGCTAAGATCAAAGATAAAATCATGTGGAGGCAGAATAGGCTTGCTTAAAAAGAAAGGTCTTTATGCTGCTTTTAAAGTCAACCAGTGAAATGAAGCGTATCCGCTCGTTGCGCGTGCACGCGAAATAGCTAAACTATTTTTTTAATTCAGCTGATTTGACCATTACATGCATTTATTAAGGAAACGTTTAGCTCAGACACATCTTTGCTATAATTTTCAGCAAACAAATAATTGTTTTTACCATGTTAATCTTGTTAAAGTCCTTCCGTGCACGCGCCTGTGGCCGACATTTGCAGACAATCGATTTAGGACAAAACACGGCCCACATTTCCGGGTTGTCTGAGGTGATGCGTAACATACGCGACGCATCAGCGGCGACGCATAATAGATGCGGCGTATACGGAGGTGCGACACATTTATGGATTTTTCCTATTTATTGGACATATTGGACTAAAGCGACTTATGGGGCGGAGCGACTTAAAGGCCGGAAAATAAGGTATGTACCAAGCAAAGTATTTTAACCTGAATGAATGGCTGCAAGAAAATAGCAGTTTTAAAAGCCACTGTGATAAAATTGTTAGCTTTGTTTCACCACATTAAACACAATTAACAACTGGTCAAAACTAAACTAGCAAGGACAAAAGGAAATAAAAACAAATTTAATCAAACAACAGATGGTCAAAAAGGGTGGAGAGCAAAACTTTAGGAACTTTTCAAAATGACAAAAACAGAATAAAAAAAATAAAAAAATAAATGTTCTTTGCAAAAAAAAAATCAAATTAATCTCTATAATGTATGCAGCTATTAAAAAGCCAAGCAGCTGTAACATGTGTGTAATATAATATATATATATATATATATATATATATATATATATATATATATATATATATATATATATATATATATATATATATGTATATATGTTATATGTATGTATATATGAGGTGGAACACCTGGAGAGATGGTGCAAAGAGAATAATCTTCACATGAATGTGAAGAAGACAAAGGAGATGATTGTGGACTTCAGAAGGAACAAACACACCCACGCCCCACTGAACATAGGTGGATCTGCGGTGGAGGTGGTCTCCAGCTACAAATACTTGGGTGTACACTTGAATGATAACCTCAGCTGGAGCAACAACACCACCAGCCTGATCAAGAAAGGTCATCAGAGACTCTACTTCCTCAGACGGCTGAGACGAGCTGGTCTGAGCAGCCCAGTTCTCACCTCCTTCTACAGGTGTGCAGTGGAGAGCATCCTGTGCTCCAGCATCAATGTGTGGCATGGAGGCTGCACAGTTGCAGAGAGGAAAGCTCTACAGAGAGTGGTGAAGGCTGCACAGAAGTCTGTTGGAGTCAGTCTCCCCACCATCACAGACATTTACACCTCCAGATGCAGGAAAAGAGCCACCTGCATCATGAAAGACCTCACTCACCCAGCACACTCACTCTTTGCCCCACTCCCCTCAGGACGGAGGTTGAGGAGCATCAAATGTAGAACCACTAGACTGAGGAACAGCTTCTACCCTGAGGCTGTTAGACTCATGAATAAATAAATAATAAGAATAAACACTGCAAAATATCACATCATGCTGATGCTGATCTGTTTTCTTGTTGCTGTGTTCATCTGTGACCATCTGCTCATAAAGACTCATGTTCGTGCTACTGTTTATAATGATGTTTTTCCACTAGCTTAGGGTATTACTAGTTGATGTTTCTCTTAGTTAATTCTAGATGTTATTACTGTTTTTCTCTTGCATTTGTTGTTGGATGTAACTAGGACCCCGTGTACATAATCTTGTTTTCATCACATGTACCACATGCGGTGCAAATGACAATAAAGACTCTCTGACTCTGATATATATATATATATATATATATATATATATATATATATATATATATATATATATATATATATATATATATATATATATATATATATATATATATATATATATGTATATATATATATATATATATATATATATATATATATATATATATATATATATATATATATATATATATATATATATATATATATATATATATATATATATATATATATATATATATATATATATATATATATATATATAATATATATATATATATATATATATATATATATATATATATATATATATATATATATATATATATATATATATATATATATATATATATATATATATATATATATATATATATATATATATATATATATATATATATATATATATATATATATATATATATATATATATATATATAACAATTAAAATGCAGTAATTCATTATGCAATGGAAAAAAGCTAAAAAATTTTTTATTAACAGTTATGAAATGAATGCACTGTTTGGTTGCATTGCACATCTGAGTGAACTGGTATCTTTTAGATGTCAACAAATTCTCATTATTATATGTCCACAGTTCATTGCAACGGTAGTTTTATTGAATTAGTGTAAACTGTTTTACATTAGCTCAGAGAAAAGCAGTTCTGTTCAAGGATCATTTAAATATTCACAGTAATGTGTAAAAATATCATGCAAGCCATTATGTACTTATTTCTTCCTCTTTTAATGTTGCAATGCAGTAACAGTAGAAGTTTGTCTTCACATAAAAGGATAAGACAATGAAAAAGGAAAGAAAGTGTTTGATTGAAAATAAAAAGTTTGTCAAGAAAGTCAGGAAAGCTGTTTCTCAAGAGCACTTTAACAGATTACAAAAAAGTTTGTTGCCTTGAAAAGAAAGATGAAGAGAATAAAAGATGGCTCAAAACCTATGCACATTAATGCACTTTTTTGGTTTGTTTGTTTGTTTGCTTCAGAAATTTGCTGAAACCTTATGTCCACCCAGAAATATCATGAAGAAATGAAATCTGAAAGTTATGCACCATAACTCATGTTCCCTGAAGGAAGGGAATGAGGTGCAACATAAATGCTATGGGAAATTGCGCTCCGCGCGATTACCTGAGGGAATACAATCACGCCTTTAAGGCAGGGGCATCAGCGTCACGCCAGAGGCCCCGCCCTCTGGGTACTTAAGCCGCTGACGCCCATCCATCAATCTCCAAAATGCACTTCACCGAGCTTTCAGCATTGAAAGGGCCAGGTATGTTGCACCTCATTCCCTTCCTTCAGGGAACATGAGTTATGGTGCATAACTTTCAGTTCCCTTATCAGTCATGTCACTCGGTGCAACATAAATGCTATGGGAACGTAATTCAATCACGCCCTTGAAATGCTCAGTAAAATGCATGCTAGTGTGAACGTCCGCCTTTATTCAGCAGGCATCCCAAGGCTGCTTTCTACTGTGTGTTAGAAAGGACAGCCTGAGTGACATCACACGCAGTAACATCCAAACTGTAATGCTTTGCAAACGTGTTCATTGAGCTCCAGTTCGCAGCAGCACAGATGTCTGCAACTGGTACACCCTTGAACAGTGACCACGAGGTGGCCAAGCCCCGAGTGGAGTGGGCACGCACTCCAGAGGGCACCTGTTGACCTTTGCTACTGTACGCCCTTTTAATTGCCTCAGTCACCCAGTGTGAGAGGCGCTGCTTTGATAGGGCCTTTCCTGTAGCTTGTGCAGCAAAGCACACAAACAGTTGATTTGTCTTTCTCCATTTGGCTGTTCTCTGCATGTAAGTGCTTAAAGCTCTCACGGGGCAGAGAGCCTTCAGCCTTTCCTGTTCCTGAGTGAGGACAGGAGCAGGTGGAAAAGAAGAGAGATCAAAGTCCAGACTTCTGGGGTTTAAAGTCAAAACCATGGGGATATATGCAGGATTATGCCTTAGGGTGACCTTTGACCCATCAGGGGCAAACCTGGTACACATTGGATTTACGGACAAAGCATGGAGGTCACCCACACATTTCGCCGAGCAAAGAGCCAGGAGAAGAGCGGTCTTATAAGATAATACATTTATCTTAATCTCGCTCAGTGGTTCGAATGGGGGGTCACAGAGAGCCCCCAACACCATACTAAGATCCTATCCAGGGGTCAAGATCCTGCTGGGGGGTCTCTTCCTTAGCACGCCCTTCATAAATCTTATTATGAGCGGGTGCGCGCCAGGCGTCCTGTTCCCCCAGCCCTCGTGACAAGCTGAAATTGCTGATAGGAACACCTTAATCGTTGAGAAAGAGCGACCTTTCTCCAACAGGTCCTGAAGGAAGGTGAGGAGCTGAGCCAAGTCACATGAATAAGAAATAATATTTCTTTCTGTGCACCAAGCTTCAAAAATATGCCATTTCCGGGCGTAGGGAGACTGTGTTGACACAGCTCGTGCGTTTTGAATGGTATTTACCACGTTGAGGCCAGGTGCGAGTCAGCTCTGTGAGGAAGTCCGGAAAGACGGGCATCCTTTGCCTCGTGGCGGCCTGCTGCTTTGAATAAAAATTATTTCCTGCCAACCTCGTGACTTGTTGACGAGGTTGCCAGGAAATTCGGCCATGGGATCTGCAGTGCGTCCGTTGCTCTGTGACACAAGTCGAACAGAGCAGGGATGGAAAAGTCAGTCTCCGGGAGCACAAGCACCGGGGTGCGGGAGAGGTCTTCTCCCTGTTCCTCATATTCGACGTTGGCGTCATCCTCAGAAAATTCACCTGAGGCTGAAATCGAGATCTCGTCCTCGTTCATCATGCCTCGAGTGTCAAATTCGACTGTTAATTCCACCATGTCGCCCCATTCGACTCGGGTGCTGTCATCCAAAGCCATGCTCTGTCCGGGTCTGCTGGCACTGCAGCAGTCCCCATAGCCTTGGCGACGAAGTCCGCCCAGTGCCTCCTCACTGCCTCCATCATCTGGCTGTAGTGTGGGCAAGACTCGGGCGCGTCCAGCATGCAGCATCCCCAAGCAGATGGGACAGGCCTTGTGGGTGTCCGTCGTTGAGAGGGAAAAACCGTATCCGCTGGGGCAGGCGCGCAAGGTTGGGCTCACCGTCCTGCTGGTCTTTTTTGGAAGTCTTGTCTTTCGCTTTACTTTCTCCGGAGGCATGTCCGAGATAAGACGAGCAAGTCCTTCCAAGATCTTTTTTCTTTTTATTTGAGATGTCTCCTCCATTGCGTTGCTTTCGCTGGCTAGCCTGCTACGAATTAGCAGAGGTAGCGGTGTGATGCAGTTAGCGCTGTCGAGCTAAGCAGTCTGCGGAAAGAGGAGAAGAAAAAACTTTGGGGTTAAGCAAAAATGTGCCGGACTAGCTTTCGCTAGCCCAGCAGTACGCAGGAATAATTCTCTGTACGCCCTGTGTAGGGAGCAAGCTCACCTCTGGTCGAGTGATGAAGCAACAGAGAAGTCCCGCGAAGAGAGGGAGAGTTCGGGTTTAAGCGAGGTAAAGGGCAATAAGAGATCGATGGATGGGTGTCAGCGGCTTAAGTAGCCAGAGGGCGGGGCCTCTGGCGCGACGTAAAGGTGTGATTGTATTCCTTCAGGTAATCGCGAGGAGCGCAATTTCCCATAGCATTTATGTTGCACCAAGTGACATGACTGATAAGGGAACCCAGGTGAAATACATCAGTTCATTTGGGAACACTTTCAGGTGCCATAACCACTTAGATCATTTTTAAATTAATTAAATAGATTTTACATTTTGTTAATGATTATTGCACAAAGATCTCAAATTTAAGATGGAGCTAGGTTGTTGAGAGCTTTGTAGGTTAGAAGTAAGATTTTGAATTCAATTCTGAATTTGACAGGGAGACAATGGAGAGAAGCTAAAACTGGAGATATGATCTCTCCTACTAACTCCAGTTAAGACTCTGGCAGCAGCATTTTGGATTAACCGAATACTTTTTAAAGAAGTATTTGCACACCCAGATGATAAACCATTGCAATAGTCCAGTCTAGACGTGACAAATGCATTAACCAGTTTTTCTGCATTGTTTTTAGATAAGATGTTTCTAATTTTAGTGATATCATACAGGTGGAAAAAGGCGGTTCTAGTTACGTTTTTAATGTGTGGGATAAAAGACATGTCCTGATTAAAAATAACACCAATATTTTTAACATTAGAGCTGGAGGCCAGATTAATGCCAGCCAAAGATGGCGAAAGACTGAAAAAAAATATTCCTAAAATGCTCAGGTCCCAAACCCAAAACCTCAGTGTTGTCTGTGTTCAAAAGAAGAACATTTAGGGTCATCCATGTTTTTATGTCTTTAAGAGATGCTTGTAATCTAAGTAGCTGATTGGATTAATTGAGTTTCATGGACAAATATCAGTCATAGTCAGAGAGTCATCTTTATTGTTTTTCTACCACATGTGGTACATGTGGTGGAACAAAATTGTGTACACAGGGTCCCAGTTAAATCCAACAATAAAATGTAAAAGAAAAACAGCAATAAGATCTATCTATACTGTATATAATAAATACAACTACAAATATAAATATAACTGTGTATCATCAGCATAACAACGGAAATTTATCCTATGTTGTTTAATAACATCACCTAATGGAAGCATATATGAGGTAAAGATTATTAGTCCAAGCACTGCACCCTGGGGAACTCCATGACAAATTTTGGTGTATGGTAAATGGAGCTTGCTTATAATAGCGCTTTCCAGCCCCCTATGAGGGGCCCCAATGCACTTCAAAGTACCAGCCATCCACCCATTCATACACACATTCATACACCGGTAGCGGTGGTCTGCCATGCAAGGCGCCAGCCAGTCCTACCGGGAGCAACTTGGGGTTAAGTGTCTTGCCCAGGGACACAACGAGGTATGCAGTGACCGGGGATCGAACCTGGGACTTTCTGGTCCTAAGCCGGCTGCCCTGCCTCTACACCATCTCGGCCCCTCATTGACGAAGATTAATTTACAAATTGGAATCCATCAAATAGATTTGATTCAAACCAATTTAGAACCATTCCAATATCATATTCAAGTCTCTGTAGAATATTATGATAAACTAAATCAAATGCAGCACTGAGGTCTAACAGGACCAGTGTAGACACATGTCCATTGTCAGACACCATGAGAATAGCATTAGTAACGGTCACCAGTGCAGATTCAGTGCTGCGGCCAGCTCTAAAACATGACTCAAACTCTTCAAGCAACAGACAACCTCCCAAACAGTAAGTTGCACGGTTGCACCCTCACACACATGAAAGAAGCTGCCTAACACAACAGGTCCCACAGAGTTTTAACACACTGAGACGACTTTTTCTTTATTCAGGTAAATGCAGGGTCGGCTTGTCTTTTACACATACAGATTTATCGCTCTCCATTCACGTAAGCTAAATTTAGAAATCCTATTCACCATCTTTTTAATTTAAACCAGGACGGAATACCAATATATGTGATGGTCCTTTTATAAACAGCACCTCTAATTCTCCTTGAAATATTAGAAGGGCATTTTGTCTCAGAGCGGCTCATGTGGGGATTCTCCAACAGTCTCGTAAAGCTTGGAACGCTGCCATGTGGCTGGGGATGCTTCATTGAGTTTAACAGTAAAGGTAAGAAACATGTGGTAGCCCTTTACAGCCTGCACAACACATGACTCCTTTGAACCTTAAACATGCTTCAGTCCAGAGTAAATTATCTTCATTTTTGAACAGACATACCTAACTTTTCTATTTGTCCTATGCCATACATTATTTTGGTGTGATAATATTTTCATTTGCATTTTTTTCCGCAGCAAAAATGAGCCTAAACACATCTGATTTGCAACCACAGCATGGACAGCTGATGTACAGCAAATTAATAAGAACCACATTAATTTGCACATTAACAACCACGCAGTAGGAAAGCCCAGGTGTTAAACTGGCCTGCCTGCACTCTAGAGATGTATGACTCATATGATATTTGTTTTATTACTTACAAAATACAAAATGAAGAAGGATGCCCTACATTGTTGCTTGGTTAAAACACTGTATATATTTGAATGTATAAGCAAGTGTGCGTATGTATGTATATATGGGTAGGTATATCTATTTATAGAAATTTACTGCAAAGTCATGAATATTCTAAGTTCTTTATACATAAGTATTTTGTTGTTACGTTTTGTCATGTTCTTTGCAGGTCTACAGACAGTGGTCAGGTGTTTTGCCTTGTGCTCTCTTTGTGTATATTTCTTATATTTTGTAGTCTTACTTTCTGTCTTTCCTTTCTTTCTATCCTATTAAAAAACACTGTATCAACAAAAAAATAGGACTACATATGCTTTCAAACTTTTAATATATTGTACATATACAGTGTGTATATCTGTCTACACTTGCTCTCGTGCAAGGTGGACACGGCCTCTCCCTCTCCTGTTCTCTTCCTGCTTTTTTGCTCTCTGTTTGTGCATCGGAGCTCCTGTTACACATCTTTCAAAACTAAAATTAATGGATCTGGTTAGCTGGACTTTCAACACAATCGACAAAATCATTTCAACAAAACGACAGCGTCCTGGAGAGCCCTCCTGCCCCACTGAGACTGACGTGGCAGGATACATCATGGATGTAATGTATTTATAAATGTGCTTGCTGGCAGAATTTTTTTTAATGTGTTAAATTGTGTCCTGATGGGACAAGGTGTGAAGAGACTTTTATTTATTTATTTATTTATTTTTGCAGTGCCACTATTCTATCCTCATAGATTTTTCTCCCCTTTTCTATCTAAAAAAAGTATTCTGAAAAAGGATAAGGGGCTGCGCTCCAGTAGCAGCAACATGAACTCCGCCCATCTTTCGGACGACTGTACGAACATAATCTTACTGTATCTCGGTACAATGTTAATAAAGCTTGTTCTGATTCTGATATGCATATTTTATAACATTGTCCGGACTTGGTAAACATATGTAAATTAACTGAAAATCTGAGCATTTTACTGAGGAAAAATATATACTTTTAAACTGCCAAACTTACTGCAAGGATGAAATTGTTGAACTGAAAAGCTTTAAGTTATGAATCAATGTGTTAAACTGTTTATTCTGAAAACCAGAGCTTGCTCTCAGGGAACATCCAGTAACATAAATTTGTAGTGGTAACATAAATTCAAAGGGGACTCAAAGATAAAAATGTACAGGTAGTCTTCGACTTACGACGGCCTCGAATTACAATGTTTCGGGGTTACGACACGCATCTCCATTAAATTTTTTTATTATTTTTTTAATTAGAAGAAAAAAAAAAAACAATTGAAATTTTTATTTTGAAGCCGATTTACGCAGTTTCCGGCCAGTTTCCGGCCAGTTTCCGGCAGTTTCCGGTTTTGCTAGCTGTGGAGGCTACAGCTGCCTGTACTCTCTGAAAAAGCTAAGTCTGGTCCTCTGGACATTCAAAAAACAAAACAAAACTTGTTGGTGCAAGCTGGACAGGCAGAAACAGGCAGCAGCTGTGGAAAAGTAGCTGTTTTATGGACGGTGATTTTACAACGTAAACAAATTGAGAATCCGGAGGAGGGAGGGAGGAACAAGGAAATGGCTTCACCAGCAGTCCAGAGTAGGAAATTAACTATTATTTCCCTTCATTATGGCTCTAAAATGTATGTGTTTTTTGATAATTATGTAGGGTACTGTGTTAGGATAGGCTAAGTGCTTGGTAAAATACAGTACTGTACGTATAAGGTGCAGTTTGGACGTATGTTTCGAGTTACGTCAAAATTCGAGTTACGACGGAGCGTAAGAACGAAACCGTCATAACTCGGAGACTACCTGTATTTTTGATGGAAGGGAATGTGTGCATCAGAGCTACCTTGGGTAGTTCCTCAATCTGGTTGGCGTCTAGGTAGAGCTCCTCTAGAGTCCTCTCAAAACTGAAGATTTCCTTGGGGACTTGCTGAAGGCTGCAGTGAGAGTAGTCCAACACTGAGATCACTTCCTCTTCACCACGGAAACAACGGCACGGCACCAGCCGGCCAATCAGCTTCCGTTTAGTGGTCATTTCCAGACACTGCACTGTCAAGACAAGAAGACAAAAATATATTAAATACATTTCAGAGGGTCTGCAGCCCATATGTAAGCATCATTTGGTTTCTTGCAGCTGACTTGGTCATTGTTCCTGTTGGTTCCTGTTGGTTGGGTGCATGTAGTTTGACTAGAAACAAAATCAATTATAGATTTCAAAAAGATCGGGAAAAAACAAAGGTGGCATCAAAATATTTCTGCAGCAGTGATTTATGGGGCAGCTTCATTAAAAATCATGAACAGTACATTTCCCCAAAAATATTCAATAAACTGACAAAACAACTCTACAAGCTTTTACCTCTGACCAATTTTTGTGCCGTGCAATGAAATAAACAAACACAAATAATTACACTTTCACACCTCTTAGGGGGAAAATAGTGCTAAGAATTCTTTTGAGTGGAGAAATGACTGTCCCAGAGTTAACATCAATGTAGATCAGAAAAACGCCCGTAGACCAAAAGGTCCTGCGATAAAGCAGCTACTTGCACATGCTGAGTTGGGATTGACTCAGGCTTTCACACCCCTGCAGATGTGACAGCAGAGCATTAATGGTTGGCTGAAAAGATGATGATATTCCATCATAAATCATTTTTAAAAGCACAGCAATTACTGGACAACTTCATTTTCAGTATAGTTCTACACCACAGGTCTGCAACCTTTATAATCAAACAAGTATATATATATATATATTTTTTTTTTACACCTTCATTCTATAAATTAAATGTGTCCAGAGGTGCCAAAACTTGCTGTGATTATCAACTGGTGGCCTGTGGGCAACTTTAGGTTTGTTGGAGGAGACTTTTTGTGACCTGTAGGGGTGACATTATAAAGCTAACAATAGCTAATAATTGTTTTTGTATATCCCGTTATCTGATGAGCATGCATCAGGGTGTTTTTATATATTTTTTACAATTTATAACAAATGAAAAGACTAGATTTTTGTAAAGAATGATTTTTTTTTATTTTTATTATTATAAAAAAAACTATGAACTGTGCAGACCTATGTGATTTTTTTAAATTGTGGAAACAAAAATTAAGTATATAAATAAAGTAAAAAAGTTAAAGTGAGCATTTGCAAAAGAAATGGCAGGAAAACAGCTAAAACTAGTAATTTTTTGTTATTTGTATATCAACCAATAAAATTCAGTTTTATGGGAGTTTACTGCAGAGGGACCAACGAGCACCCATAACACCACAAAAAGGTGAAGGTATGTTCTCTGTTTTTTGCAGATGATGTGGTCCTACTGGCTTCATCAGTTCGTGATTTACAACTTTCACTGGAGCGGTTTGCAGCCGAGTGTGATGCGGCCGGGATGAGGATCAGTTCCTCCAAATCCGAGGCCATGGTCTTGAGCCGGAAAAGGGTAGCATGCCCTCTCCGGGTCGGGGAGGAGGTCCTGCCCCAAGTGGAGGAGTTTAAGTATCTCGGGATCTTGTTCACGAATGAGGGAAAACTGGAGCGTGAGATCGATAGGCGGATAGGTGCAGCGTCCGCAGTGAAGCGGGCGCTGTACCGGTCTGTCGTGGTGAAGAGAGAGCTGAGTCAAAAGGCAAAGCTCTCAATTTACCGATCGATCTACGTTCCCACCCTCATCTATGGTCATGAGCTTTGGGTTATGACCGAAAGAACAAGATCTCGGATACAAGCGGCTGAAATGAGTTTTCTCCGCAGGGTGGCTGGACTCTCCCTTAGAGATAGGGTGAGAAGCTCAGTCATCCGGGAGGGACTCGGAGTAGAGCCGCTGCTTCTCCACATCGAGAGGAGCCAGTTGAGGTGGCTCGGGCATCTGGTTAGGATGCCTCCTGGACGCCTCCCTGGTGAGGTGTTCCGGGCATGTCCCACCGGGAGGAGACCCAGAGGAAGACCCAGGACGCGCTGGAGGGACTATGTTTCTCGGCTGGCCTGGGAACGCCTTGGGATTCCCCCAGAGGAGCTGCTCCAAGTGGCTGGGGAGAGGGAAGTCTGGGCCTCCCTACTTAGGCTGCTACCCCCGCGACCCGACCCCGGATAAGCGGAAGAAGATGGATGGATGGATGGATGTTCTATTGTTTCCTCCTGTGTTTGTGTTAGTGTTGGAGTACTCGAGATCAGTCTTGGTCTTAAGAGCAGTCTAAAGACCACTTTTTGATGGTCTTGGTCTTGTCCCGGACTTGACCACATTTGGTCTCGGTCTTGTCTCGGTCTTGGACATTGAGGACTCGGGATTTTATTTCAAGACCAGTCAAGACCATTACTGTGGAAATATCACTAAATTGCCAGAATATTGTCCAGTTTATTTGTTTACATCTTTGTTTTTATTGGATGCAAAACGTACTGGTTCAAATCTAAGCGATACCATAACTCATTGTTAATTTTTTTTTGTTATCGCTGTCATGCCCACCCCCTTTCACTCACACGCGTTACTCCCAGTGTGGCCAGATTGGGCAGTTTACTGCCAAATGGGTGGTTTTCATTCTGATTTTGCCTGGAACTCTGGAAATATTTTTGTTGGTGTGTTTCATTTTGCCACATATTGTTAAATTACCTTGGTTTGTACTGATGTGCGTTCATGTTCAAACAGTAAATATACTGTAAAAACATAATTATTGAGCAGATTTTTGTCTGATTTGGCGGTATTTAACAGATTTTTCGGCTGGAAAACCTCAACTGTATCTGGCAACACTGGAAAATGAGAAGTGATTGTCGAGGGGCGGGAGAAGATGTCTGCCGTATCATCAGTTATAACATTTGCCTATTTAAATCTAAATGAATATACGTGGAACTAATGCAACTAACTTATTATGATTAATTATTGGAATACTGTATACTCTATTTGTTAGTAAAATATACGCTAACAATAAATCAGAAAATTGATTTTAATTAATCTTTAAAAAGGCAAGTGAAAAATGACATCTGTATCAGTTTAGGTTTCAAATCAAGATGGCAGCCACAGCCAACTGACCTCAGAAATAACATAAACGCCAAAACTCAGCCATCTCCTTTTGCATGATCTAAAAATGTATATTTTAACACTGTCCTTAAACATACTTTAAGCACAACACATTGTATTGCGTATTGTATTAAAGGCTTGGCATTAACTTTTTGAGCCAACCCTTTTTGTATGTTAGCTTAATGTTTTATTAACGACTGAGCAGATTTCAAAGAAATTCCCAGTTTAAAGCTGGAAGATGCACATTGACAATATACCTGTTTAGTGATACAGCCCCTCATGTCTGTTACTGGATTTAAACCTTTTCACATCTCTCTGAAACTCTGAGTGTTACACTTTTCTTGAGCTCTCAAGGAGACAAGTGGACACTATTTTGTTACATTTATTTGGAATTAAGAGACACAAATCAGAAAAGACTTTCTTTAATTTGTGTTAATTCAGAATTAATCAACACAATAACTTCAATATACTGTATTGATCGTGGTTTATGCTGTTAGAATATTAGTCACTTCTTCATATGATGAATCAAAGCATCACCCGGTATGCATATGAACAGTATATTTTTAATGTGTATGCTTTTACTAAGTTGGTGTATTTTAAATATGCCAGAGTGAAGAACAACTCAGAATGATCTTAGTATTTGTTTGAAGTGTTTTGGGACTGAGGGAAAAGTCGTAGACTTAAGTTGTCTTCTGTCTCCTTTCTCTGAAAACAATTATTCTGTTCTCAAAACTGATTCTCTGTTTTCACACCTGCAAGTCTTCTGTTTTGTCTCCGTGCTCGAAACTTACGAGTTCTCGTGTAAAAACATTTCACCTGACGTCAACAAATCTCCTCCCTACTCTGGTCACAAGAGCCAATGAAACGGAGAGAAAACTCTGACGTCACATCCTGTTAAATATCCCAGCTTCCTGGAACTCTGGAGTTCTCTGAGAGAAGCTGAGATGTGAACTTTCTCTTTGAAACTGTGGACGTCCGGCCATGAGTCAAAGGACCGCGTCTTCAGCAAGGTTCAACCAGCACGTCAGTTGTGAACCATCTGAGTATCACAGCTCCAAGCTGTGAACTCTTTCTGGATGTTGTTGTCTTGAAAATCAAACCGGAGCTGAGGGCATCACTCTGGGAGGCAGAAGTAGACTTCATGAGACCGTGGCAAGATGAAATTTGTCGCCTGTAAAACGCAGCAGGGGAAGCAGGGCATGCGCGTATGGCTTGACTAATTTACCGGAGTCGAGACAGGAACATCTTCACAAAGGTAAAAGTCGTTTCATCACGGTACAGACGTCCAGCTGAACCCGACCAGAAGATGTGCTGTCTCTGGTTAAAACATCTCAAGATAAGACTTCAACCATTTCCTTTCAATCTTTAATCTTCCTCCTTAAACTTCTCCTTAAGTTTATTTCCAAAAGTAAAACTGCAAGTTTTTGCCACAGAAATTAGTTAATATAAGACCCATTAACTTGTGTTCTGTTGTTCTGATGTTTTAATCTGCTGAAAAGTTAGTTATAAGTTCTAATCAATCAATCTATGTAAATATGTTTTGATTGTAATTTGATGATTTTGTTATTAAATGATGCTACCTTTGGTAGGTCAACATAATAACGTTTCCTGTCAATTACATTCGCTGAGTCACAGATTTACTGATTTAATCTGAAAAAGATGAGAACCCGTTTAATTGATGGTAAGTTTGTGTCAGTCTAAACCTGCTCAAATCTATCATCTAAAATATAGATAAGTCAGCAAACTGATCAATTTATCTATTTTATTACACCTGTATAATGATATTGGTAAACAATGCATAAAAGGTATAAATGGTCATTCCTAATTTTGAATTAATTTGCAATAAGTTTAATGTTTTCTATGCTCTTAGAAATTAGAGCACATAGATTGGAATTTAAAAAACTGAAGAGCAACAAACCAAACATCACCACAGTTCAGGTTTACACGGCAGTTCAGGCAGATTTGAATGCATTTCCTGCAGGTTCTAAGCTCTATAAATAGAAAATGTTTATAAAAACATACTGTCTGTTTACAGTATATAAAATAAAACAATTTCTGTTCAGCAATAATGGATAGAAATCTGAACTCACCTCTGCTTTAGCAATTTTGCACGGTGCTCAAATGAATTATGCACATGAATCGGTGTATTTGAATAGATTGAACATTGTGTACAACAGTAGTGTCCTACGTCATATGAAATTTGCTAACTCAGAGATTTATTCTAAAGCAGCCATACTCTTCATGTACTGTACATAGGATACACTTTTAAACCCAAAGGAAAGACGGTAGTTTCTGGAGAATAACAAAGAGGTCTCTGCTGATCTTATCAAAGACAAATAATGCTGACTGATTAAAAAAAAAAAAACATTTGTTAATCTGCAAAACTTTTGACTCTCCAAGTCAACAATAAAACGGTATGGTTGTTGATATAACCAGAGATTTACATTTCTGACAGCTCCAGACCTGCTTTACACCCAGTAGTAAATTTGAAGAAATGTCCATTGTAGCTTAGTCCTAAGAGGAAGGGGGTCACCTTTGAGTTACTGTGTGGACCAAGCAATGACAGCCAGCCCATCCAACAGGCAGGAGATGGGACACTGCCCTCACATCTCATGAATTCAGTGAATAATTTATATTTTAGTATTTTGTTAAAACAATCAATCTTCTAGTCTTTAGAATGTATGTCTACTCTGAAAATGCTGTGTTTATAATGTTTTCTTTCAGTTGCCAATGAATTTCAGAACTTGTAATTTTTAATTCAACACAAAGTCCATCCATCCATCCATCCATCCTTCCATCATCCATCCTTCCATCATCCATCCTTCCATCCATCCATTTTCATCCACTTCTATCAGCCTAAGAAGGGAGGCTCAGACTTCTCTCTCCACAGCCACTTGGATTAGCTCCTTACGGGGACTCTCAAGGCATTCCCAGGCCAGCTAAGAGACATATAGTCCCTCCAACGTGTCCTGGTCTTCTTATGGGTTTCCTGGTGGGATGTGTCCGGAACACCTCACCAGGGAGGCGTCCAGGAGGCATCCTAACCAGATGCCCGAGCCACCTCAACTGGCTCCTCTCGACGTGGAGAAGCAGCGGCTCTACTCCGAGTCCCTCCCGGATGACTGAGCTTCTCACCCTATCTCTAAGGGAGAGCCCAGACACCCTGCGGAGAAAATTCATTTTGGCCACTTGTATCCGTGATCTCATTCTTTTGGTTACAACCCAAAGCTCATGACCATAGATGAGGGTAGGAACGTAGATCGATCGGTAAATTGAGAGCTTTGCCTTTTGACTCAGCTCTCTCTTCACCACGACAGACCGGTACAGCGCCCACTTCACTGCAGATGCCACACCTATCTGCCTATCGATCTCACGCTCCATTTTTTTCCTCGATTGTGAACAAGACCCCAAGATACTTAAACTCCTCCACTTGGTGCCGGACCTCCTCCCCGACCCAGAGAAGGCACTCTACCCTTTTCCAGCTCAAGAACATGGTCTCAGGTTTGGAGGAACTGATCCTCATCCCGGCCACATCACACTCGGCCGTGAACCACTCCAGTGATAGCGGCTAAACAAAGTTCAATGTCCCTTTATTTCTCCAAAGTTCTGAAAGCTTTAAATGTTATGTCACAGACATAGAAATGTTTGATTTAGTGAAGTTCTTTAAAGCCAATCACAACTTTGCTAAACACCATCATTTTAAGGGACCGCTCCAGAACCCTCTGAGGCTAAACAGATCCAGACGAGCAGAAGCACCTACAATCACAGATCACAGCTTGAGCCAGCCACAGAGAGACACCCAGCTCTAACAGCCGACACAGGTACCCTCGGGGAATTATTCACTTCTGGGATCACATACTGGATCCAGCTGCAAAACCTGCCTGGTATCTACCATAGGAGCTGAACCAGAACTACAACTAGGTAGGCCAAAACAGCTCTTATTATTCACTGGTGATCTTGGTGCTTCAAAATTGAAACAGCAGTCCAGTTTGTCTTGGATAAGTTTCCCAAGTTTTAGAATATCTTCCAACCTTTAATTTAATTAAATTTGTTTGTTTTCGGTTAAGTCTGCCCTCTCAACCTCTAATGGACCAAATTCCACTTTTTGCCTCAAAGCAACATCTTTCACCTCCATGTGATGGTTTACTTTAAGTTTACACATCAGGAACATTTCTGAAGGTACTGTACCTCATCATCCAGATTCACCATAACTTGTTCCATAAATTCACCATAAATATTCCAGTCTGTCAATGAACATCACATAAACAGTGTCAAATGTAATTCAGTTGTGTGCGTTTTAATGTAATGTTACTTCGAAAAATGAATACAGTACATTATTTATGGTAATTTTTTGAAACTGATCATCATAAAATCGTAAAACATAGATTTATATTTTTCTCTGTTTCGAAGGTGATGCTCCAAGGCTAGATAATTTATACATTATTTATAATTCACAACTCATCCATTCTATAATGTATACCCCAACAACATCCAAGACCATTGAAACTGGGAGCAGATAAGTAACACAGCCATTCTTCACAAAACAGCAGTTCGGCTCACAACAGGCTGAAGCTTGACTTTTAGACACACACATCTTTCTAAACAAGCCATATAATTAGACTGGAGTTATAATTAGACTGCATTCTTTCTAACTCTCTGACAACATCAGCCCATTCCACAATTCTAACACTAACCATGCATAATAAAATCCTCAAGTGTGGATTCATGATGCAGCTTTATCACTTCACTCCCAAATGTTAACTACACTCAATCTACTGACAACCAAAAAGATTTAATGCCAGCCATTTCAAACAGAACAATGAGTGCATTTAATTGGAGCGCTGCTTCAATTTCCCGTTTGATTCTCGGCTGCGATCGGGAGAGAAGCAGGAACCAAAGTGGGAGCCAGGAGGAGCAGAGGGGGAGAACATGAGGATGTAGAGAGTGCAGACAGACGGGTGCTCCGAGATAAGACCTGCAGCTTTATCTTTCAATAAACACACATACATGTTCAGCTCTACATGAGACCAGATGGATTCAGACATTAAACAGAGCCATTCAGAGCATTGTGAGTACAATGAGTTATCTACTCTGAGTTGTTGGAACCCTTTCAGATCTGATAGGAATGCAGCAGATCCTTTAGGATTGCTTATTGAAAAAGGGCTGGACTGTTTGAATCGATAAATCCTTATTTACAGTGATGTTCGGAGCAGGTGCAATGAGACCAGCTGAGATTTACGACTTGTCTTCTGTAAGTGGGAAGCCTGCAGGGCAACCTTTAGGCCTTTTTAATAGCTTACATTTAAAGTTAATTACTCTGAGCTTATTAGTGAATTGTGAAATTGGTGGAATTTTAGAAACAAGGATTATTACAAATTCTACAAAATACAAAAAAAAAATATACAAAAATCTTGTGATGGGTTTGTTGTATCCCTCTAGTTAAAAAAGGGATTATTATACAAAAAAGCATTAGATAGTCTAGTCAGCAATAACTATACAGTACATAAAAGCAACATCCATTCATTATCTTTTACCCACATCTTCCTCTTTGGGTCACAGGGGTCATTGATGTCACTGGTGTCTAGGGGTGCAGGAAAAAAAAATCGATTTTTTAAAAAAGAATCTAGATTCTTAGTCCTGGCGATTCAGAATTGATTCTAAAAGCCCCAAAATCGATTTTTTTTTTTTACATTAAAACCCAAAAGATAAAGAAAATAAAACCATATCTCATAGTATATGAAAGAATACATAAAATGAAAGGTGGCAGAAAGAAGAAGAAATCTTATTTTATCTGCCCCTTTTTTCAAAAACAAAACAAGTTCAAACAATCAATTCAAACAATAATCTTCTATAAGTAACAGAGCAAAAAGCTAACCTAATACTGGTTATTTAAGTTACAGAATTTAATGCATTCCTGTATTATTTGTTCCTATTTTTGGTATAAATATCAAACGATGCAAAAAATTTGATACAATAAGGAACCTAAAATTATTGTTTTAAATAAATATTCCATTTGTTTACATTGTTGTTTATTCTTTTCAGCTTGTCAGTTACAAAACTGAAACTAAATTTATGACCATTTTAATAGAAAAATCGTTTCTGAATCAAAAATCGTTTCTGAATCAAAAAAATCGATTTTGAATCGAATCGTGACACCAAAAATCGGAATTGAATCGATTCTCCAGACACAGAGATTTGCACCCCTACTGGTGTCCGTATGCAACAGTCACTGTGGGAGAGACGGGGGACACCCTGGACAGGTCTCAGTCCATCACAGGGTCAATAAAAGCAACATTCTAATTAAAACCTTTCTTTTTATTTTCTCTTAGCATGTAAGAAATAGGGGTTGGTGAAATGAGCAAGTGGTGGCGCAGAGATTAGAGAAGGTCAGCCTGTGGTTTGAAGGTTGACGGTTCAACCTCCAATACGACAACATCAAGAAATGTGGGTGGGAAATGTGAAGCACCCACACCTGCCTCCATTCTTGTTTGCCCACTCTGGACCCCTGAGCAAGGCCCTTAACCTTGTTCATACCTGTCGATAAAAACAGTTCAAGGTGATCGAAAAGTTTTAATGAATTGTTTAAATCCTTCTCAGTATGAATATCTGTTGTTCTGAGATTTAGTAATTAAAGTTGTTGAAGCATGTTCTATGGATGAGTTACCTTTTGGTTTAATGTTTGTTCTGATTGCTTTTGTACCTGCTGTGCTCAGTGCAATGGACCACAGTGTTAATTTGTAATATTTTTAACAAAAAAAGCACTCCACAGAGTTTTACGAATTAATTACTTACATCTTTGCTCTGACACAGATATTAAAGCTTGTTATGATATAATGCTTGAAAATTGTAATTCAAAAGGCTCTGAACAGTGTTATAATATCAATATAGGTCTAAATGTAACATTTACAGAACATGAGCAATGTCCCGCAGACCTGACGGCCCACTGTGTGTCTTGGCTTCATGTATTTGTATGCAGAGTAAATACATGACATCTGAATGCAGAAACATTTTGGGATATAGATAAACTGCTAGGTGTGAATTAATAATAATAATAATAATAATGTCTATTCCTGTCATCTGCGTATGTTCCAATACACAGACGAAATTCGTCTCTGCATTTAACCCAACCACCTACCAGGTGGTGCAGTGAGCAGCCCGAAAGCGCCCTCAGACTTCTTGAAATTAGATAACTCAAAACACATGACAAATCTGCAAAGCCTCTGACATCCATTAGGAAATGTGTATGTTACATGTTCACAACTTTAAAAAAAAGAATAGCAAAGCTCACCTCTGCTATTGCAACACCCCAAATATCATTTATGATAGCTTTGTCTTTTCTCAGATCTGGAAAAATCCCTCATTTCAAAGGCAACATTTATTTATATTGCTTCCAAAATGTGTGGAAAATCAAATGCATTTTATAAAGATAGTAGCATGTCTTGTGTTTATGATTTATTATTTTTGTAACATTGATGAAGCTTAAAATGAACACATAAAATGTGGTGATACATTGTATGGAAGGCACTCAAAAACTAAGGGAAACATTTCAGAAGCTGTACTTTCCCAAAATCATAACAACCTAAATATTATTTATATTAGTAAATGTAAATCCTCTTAATTTTATGAGTGCATATATAAAACACAATAAGTTAACAAAAAGCATACCTTAAATAATAATCCAGATAACTAAATTAAAACCAATTGTTTATAACTTAGATGTATTTATACTTTGTAGATGCAAATGCAAAAACAAAATTGTGCGTAAATATTTTTTGCACATTCTCCTTTTCTTCATCTTTATGTAATATTGTACAACAGGAGCATTAATAGGAGTTAACATGTTTACAGTTCAGGACGTCCCGCTGCTCTGCATCTTCTCTGTTATAACCTTAGCCCCAAAGAGGTGGATAAAGCACAATATTATAACAGCATTGTTTGTTTCCACAAAGCAGATACTCAGCAATGGATTTTATACAACAATGTATGTGTTTTGGGGGGCTGAACCTGTTTATGTATTCAGCTTGCCATGATATCCTGCCAGATTTGTATCAGTGTTGCTGTTTAACCAGCAGATAAGACAAAGCAGGTGATACATCTGTCATGGTTACACAGAATTGGAGCTACAGTATTTTAATTGGTTGTCTGCTTGTGACCACAATAAAGACCAGTTTGTTTAATATTGCAGCCTGAAATTAACCTTTCAACATCCAAGCAAAGAACCAGCTGACCCAGTAAAATGTCCCATATAAATTAATAACAATTACCACAGATGATGTCTGATATGAAGAAATTTTTTTATTTTTTATTTTTTTTTTTTTTACTTATATGTAAACCTGAACAATACAAACTGTTTTTTTAATACTTGAACTGTTCAGTGTGGACAAACTGAAAAGTAACCATCATGATAAATACTTTGTAATTTGTCCAAATCAATTGCTAAATATCAGCGCAGAGTCTGCTCCACAATCTGTTCTTATTAGCTACTTAAAATCTAGCTGCTTGATTGTGCCCTCACAGACTATTGATGTAACAGCTAAGTATGCCAAGACAGAGTAGACTAAAAATAACAACCTTTTTGTCAAGAGAACAGTGGGAGAAGGAGAGGAGAACTCACAGCATGTTGTCCAAAAGAATTAGGCAAGTATTACAACAGCAGGGTTAAAAGCAAATATGAAGAACACACTGGGGTATTGTTTCTGTTGACGTCTACAGAAAAAATAAAAAATTTGGGCAGTCATTTCACCCTAACCCTAACCCTAACCCTTGCACCTCAATATCCATCCTTCCATTTTATTTAACTGCTTTTCCATTCAGTCACCTTTAGTGATCAAGAGCCCCTTAAGATGAATAAAAATCTCAATAAAAGTGCAGTACAACAATGTACAACTTGGTTTATATACTGAACACTTCCTCTATTTCTTTTTTCCCCTTTAGTAGTTTGATCAACCCCACCTAGATGAATCAATCTAAGAAGGGCACTGAAGTGTATCCAGATTCCCAGAGAGCCAGCGGCTCCCCTAAAAAAGGACAAAAAAGAGGAAGTGAGCTGGAGTGACCCAGCTCCAACCAAGTGCAAACTAGGAAGTGAGTATGGTTGGCTGTGGTGGCTTCTGCTGCTGCCATGGAAACACCATGACAGAGCAGACTGATTCTGCAGAGGTAACCATTCATGTAGCGCTTCAAAACACACACTCACACATGTCATTTGTGGCTTAGCTGTCACCACAATGGTTAAGATATGAAATCGAACTTTAAAAAAAAAATGCAATATGAAACTCCTTCACACCCACACACACTCACAATTTCACACCTGCTTGCAAAAGCCAAGGCAAATTAGATTCGAATTTGTTGTGAAAGGAAACACCACAATCCCAAGTGGTTAAAGAGAAAGAAACCAAAAAGGACATTCAAAGACCTTGACACTGAATAAGATATATTGTCATGGTGACAAAATAATTAATTTAATATCTAAATTCAGCACCCAGTAAATTCCAAAGCAGACTGACAGTCTCCAACATATAGATGAGAGATTTGAGACCATGCTGATTAAAATGTGGCTTAATTGGTGCAAGATAACAAAAACAATTCTTAGATTTTTCATCTGGATGAAAAAGTTAACTGACATCTCAATTCCAGTGACTCATCAAATCAAAACTTTTAGAAAGCAAAAAGACAACTTCCTATAACAAGTCAGACATTGACATCATATAATCTTACCTCATCCATCCATCCATCCATACAGATGGATTGTCGAGTCCCAGTTGAAGTACTTCCTGGAGGATCACGCTATCCCCGAGTTATTCCAATCTGGCTTCAGATCTCTCCACAGCACTGAAACTGCCCTACTGAACGTCTTTAATGACATCTTCCTAGCCACAGACACTGGTGACTCTGTGCTGCTTGTCCTATTGGACCTTACACCGCTTTTGACACTATCGACCACAAGATCCTGATTGCTAGGTTGGAGCAGTGGGTGGGCATCACAGGGTCAGCCCTCAACTGGTTCAGATCCTACCTCTCCGACAGATCCTTTTGTGTGTCCATCAACGATTTTAGTTCTGCAGTGGCGGCTCTTAAATGGGGGGTTCCGCAGGGGTCCATCCTGGGTCCTCTCCTATTCTCCTTATACCTACTGCCACTCTGTGCTATTTTCCAGAAACATATCACACCTTTCCACTTCTACGCCGATGACTGTCAAATCTACTTCCCCCTAAGAAACAATGGCACATCCTCTATTCAACCTCTGCTCGACTGCCTGGGTGACATCAGGGACTGGATGGCTTTAAATTTCTTAAGTTTTAATGATAAGAAGTCTGAAGCCATACTGTTCCTTCCCAATGACACAATCTCGAACCACTGCATCAACCTTTCTGCTCCAGCCCTGTCTGAAAAACAAAAAGTCACAAATCTGGGAGTGATAATGGACCCTTCCATGAAACTTAACAGCCATGTAAATATGATCGTTAAATCCTGTTTTTTCCAGCTGAGGCGACTGTCTAAGCTGAAGCCCATGTTATCAAAAAAATAACCTGGAGACAGTAATTCACGCATTTATTACATTTAGGCTTGATTACGGCAATTCACTCCTGTTTGGTATCAGTCAGACCACCATTGCAAGACTACAACTGGTCCAGACCGCAGCAGCCCAATTTTTAACTAATACAGGCAAAAGAGAGCACATTACACCAGTCTTGGCATCCCTGCACTGGCTACCGGTCCATCTTCGTATCCAATTCAACATCCTCCTCTATGTCTACAAATCGCTGAACAGTCTTGCCCCCGCCTATCTCTCTGATTTGATACACCCATATACCCCACCACATGCTCTAAGGTCAGCAGACCAGGTACTTTTGACAGTCCCAGGGACTCGTCTTAAACGCAGAGGTGACTGGGCGTTCTCTGTAGCAGGCCCAAGACTCTGGAACGAGTTACCTCTGCTCATCCCTCTCAGTGTTCAAATCCTGTCTAAAGACCCATTACTATTCTGTCGCTTTCAACACGAGCTAATCTATGTTTGGGTTGTTTTATTTATGATCTGCAATATTCTTATGTCTATTTTTCTGTACTTCATTGTTGTGTGTTGCCTGTTGTTGTTTGTTTGTTTGTACAGCACTTTGGTTGGCCTTTTCGCTGTTTAAAGTGCTCTATAAATAAAATGGTATGGTATAGTATCCATCCATTATTTTTCGCTTGTTCCAAAGTTGGATAGCGGGGGTAGCAGCTTGAGCAGGGAGGCCCAGACATAATTTCTTCACAGTCACCTCTCCCAGCTTTTCTTGGTAGATTCCAAGGCATTCTCAGAACAACCAAGACACATATAGTCTCTTCAGTGTGTCCTCGGTATTCCCTACTCCGAGTCGCTTCCAGATAACTGAACTTCTCACCCTATATCTAAGGGATAGTCCAGCTACCCTGCAAAGGAAACTTAATTTTAACTGCCTGTATTCGCGATCTTGTTCTTTCAGTCACTCCTCAGAGTTCATGACATAGATGAGGGTAGAAACGTGTACTGACTAGTAAACAGAGATCTTTGCCTTACAACTCAGCTCCCTCTTCACCACTCTGCAAAGCTGCAGAGGCTGCACCAATCCATCTGTCCATCTTACACTCCACTCTTCCCTCACTTGTGAACATAACCCAGAGATACTCGAATGCTTTCACTTGAAGCCGAGTCGCACCCTCGACCTGAAGTGAGCAGTCCACCTTTTTTCCGACTGAGGTCCATAGCTTCAGATTTGGAGGTGCTGATTCTCATCCCAGCCACTTCACAGTCGGCTACAAACCGCTCCAGTGAAAGTTGAAGATCACAGAACAATGATGCCAACAGGACCACATCATATGCAAATAGTGGCCACCAAACCCCTTGGCTGTACCGAGAAATTCTGTCCATAAAAGTTATGAACAGAAATGGTGACAATGGGCAGCCTCGGCAGAGTCCAACTCCCACCCTGAAGGGGTCCAACTACCAGCAATGCAAACTAAACTCTTGCACCACTTGTTTACAGACCAAACAGCTCGTAGCAATGGGCCCTCAATCCCATACTCACAGAGCACCCCCCCACTGTGTACCCTGCGAGGAACATGGTTGAACACCTTTTCCAAGTCCACAAAACATATGTAGACTGGATGGTCAAACTCCCATGACCCCTGAGGACCCTAGTGAGGGTAAAGAGCTGGTCCAGTGTTTCACAGCTAGGACAGAATCTGCATTGTTCCTCCTAGATCTGAGGTTCAACCAACGATCAGACTTGCTTCTCCAGTACCCCCTATAATTAGAGCACACCCTCTGGTCCCATTTTATGAAGAGGAACCGCCACCACAGACTGCCAATCCAGTGGCACTGCCCCCAATGTCCATCTAATACTTTCTCCAAATGTTTTCTTTGTTTCCAAGAAAATAATTCTTAAAAGAAACTGACATTTTAAATTCTAAATAGCTTATGCCTCTCAGTCCACACCTGTTTGCTCTGCATAAATAAAAACACACCAAGCAGGCCACATTACCAGTAGGAAATTTACAGTGTCTTAAAAATATTAGCATTTGTTTCAGCATTGTTACTAGGGCTGCACACAGTAACAAAAGTTGATCAGTGTTGTAAAATTAGTGCGCACAATATCAGTATTGCAAAGGATTTAAAAAAATTGCAGACACAAACTGCATGTTAAAAAAAAATTATCTACCGGTAATTTGGCCATCAGATAGTCCCCCACTCCTCTAAATTCTAGCAGCTGACAAACAGAGAGTGTTGTGAATGTTATAATGATGGTGCATGAGGAGTTTATTGTAATAGATATTATCACAATAGGCAATGTTTCCCTAACATGGTGCTGTCTATAGTTTTTGCTGTACAAATTGCAATTTAATGGATAAGTTTTTGATTTTTGTCTAACAAAAACAAACATGTTACAAAATTGATAAAATGATAATCAACAATTTTCACAATCAAGTTGCGCAATACAGATAATTAATCATGCTTGGTCAGACATGTCAAACCAGGTCAGTATAT